>JANQDE010000013.1:3027244-3120477 GCA_037157785.1 Cephalotes varians
ATATAATCATACACGTATTTATATATATGATTATGAGGCATAGACAAATCGTCGTATTTTATAAAAAGTTTAAGCTTTTTTAATTCCGATAAAGTGTTCTACAATTCTAAATTTCTATATATTCTAATATATATATATATATATATATATATATATATATATAAATTAAATTTAATATTGTTAAATTAAATCAATTATTTATATATTAACATTTAATTTAACAAAATATCGTAACGTTTTAAGCGGAAATTAATTCAAACGCAATTATCCGCGTGTTCAATATTCAAAGCGCGACAGGTCGTCCCCGCGGAATTATACAGCAATGCGACGTTACGAAAGCGGAAGTTAAGGATGAGTTCAACAGTTCAGATTCGTTTACATGAACGAGCGAGACTTCTCTGCGCCTGCATTTTCATTTATAAGCGACGAAGATCTTCCGTGTTTGTCCACTGGCGCGATTGATCGACAACGAATTATTTAGAATTATTTAAAATCGTAATCTCTCAGTATATTTTCTTCTCGATGCAATAATTATCGATCGACATACAAATCGAAATATCGGCTGACATAAATATCAACTTCTTACAATTTTAATTCGATACAGTCTTAACCTGATATCAACATATATCGCAGTTATATAAAGATAGGTATTTATTTCATGAAATATTCAAGTTAGTATAGTAATGTAATTATACAAAAGTTTTTTTCTTTTTAATAAAAAAATTTTCATCAATAATTTTTAAAGTCGATATATATACGATATACATTGCAATCTTTCAGAAATGTTCTACAACATATCATATAACGTTATTATATAATGTATAAATTATTCAAAGCGGATATATCTCTCTTCTCTCTCTCTTGCATATGTTTTAAATTTTTGATTAAGTTCACCGTCGAGTTATGAACATTTGCAAGCTTGGAATCCGCAATTCCCAGTCCGCAAAAACTTGATTGTCATTGTCTCCAAGAACACAATCGTTGATTATAAGAAGTTAAATTTCATTACGTTTTAACAATGTATTAGCGTGTTATAGAGGAACAAGTCCCACTTCGTGACCAGTAAATGCAATTCGCATCGATCGATATTATTACATTAAAATAAAAATATTCAACAATCGTGCAAAAACAGATTTATAGCAAATGAAAACAGTTTCACGAGTATTTAATACATTTTCTTTAGTTTCTTTTTTCTTTCTAATATTTTGTGTAAGAAAGATTTATCATGTCTTGAAACATGACAATCCGTTTACCTCGTTTTTCATAAAAAAACGAGTTTCACTCCTTTTGCATAATCGTTTTGCATATTGATTGACATCGGTTCGAGTCGTAGAGACTTAAAGTCTATGAATATAATTCTATATCCTCTGCGTTTTTCCATCTGCATACTAGTCCTCATATCTCTCATTGAAGAATGCGCGTCGCCAACCGGGCGTCCACATCGTTCCCGCGTATATTTTTATAACTAGCAGAAATCGCCGGCCTTTTCTTGGACGCCACTTTCGCGGCACCATTCGCCGAAGTACCCGATAATTTTGGACCGTGCTATTTATATGCGCAAATAAAGTAGAGGGAGAGGGCGAAAGAAAGAGTGAGAGAGACAGACGGAGAAGGACAAAAAAAGAAGCACGAGGAGCTGGCAGAACGCGAGCCAATCTCGTTCGCCAACGGAGGCATTTCTCGCGGAGAATCACCACCGTGTCCAAACGACAAGACTTACATCGATAGTCCATTTGGCAACAATTTCCTCCACTCGGAGAATACCAGGAAATCACCATGAAAGTTTTGACTCTTGCAAAAGACATCGCGCGATATAATTTAAGCGACATTGCGACGTTTGTATGATAAGCGGAGTTTTACAAAAGTGCAGTTCAAAATTGGCGCATCTGCAGCTTCGCATTTTTACCCATCTCAATAAATTGATGAAGCATTAATTTAATATAATTCTATCTTTGTATCTCCGTGTTTCACATATCGATAATATATGATATTAATATCGATGCCTTATATTCTTCGGTCTAAACTCACTTGTCCGATCGACGAGTACGAGAACGATCGAAGATAAATTGCATTAATTGCAGCTGCAAAGTTTATGGCGCACGCGAGCACGATATGTCGATCCGCGAATAAAAAAACACTCCTTTGTTAGCGGATACATCGTGGGAGGATACGCGTGACGCGACACGCGCGAGATATGCGGATTTCATTAGGCTCTCCTCCGGCAAAGTTGAATGAAATGACGCGCTCTTTGCGTTAAAACCATCCGTTAAAACCACTCTTATTCGCTTAATTCTATGTTCTACGAACGCGCGGTATCTACGCGATATTATCGCAGGACGTTTTATGTATTGCGAACCGACCTAAGAGCGCGTGAGGAAACTGAATCATCGCCGGTGATATTTTCACGCTATCGCAGATTTACATAAGGCATCCATGTATCGCAGTAGTGCACAGTTATTATTATTTGACTATAAAGAGAAGGTATCTTTATAACAATTTTTATAACATATTATATATAAGGATGATAGTGTGGCAATATTCAAACAGTAAATTTTGACTCATAGATCATAAATTTTGATTATTTTACAAGTTACACTAAAAAAAATGGTTTGGTTAACAAGATGTCTGTGATAGATTGTATTTTAGTGAAACTTAGCAATTTTTTCTGGCTATGCTAGAATTCGATATTTTATAATTAGAACGTTTGATACTTAACTGATGGACTTAACTTTGGTTGGTATTTTCCAGTTAAATCTATAAAACTTTTATAGCGAATTCGGTTGGACACACTAGTATGCATTAAAGTTGCATACTGATCTAATCTAAATATAAAAGTGAAATATCTCGAATAATAAAATGCCCAATACATATCTTATCAAATGGCACAATAAAGTATTGAGGATTTCATGGTTTAATCAATTTTTATATTTATATTGAACATATATATCTTCATGTCGATTTATGCTTTAATGTGCACTGAGTGTGCCCTAGTGCATCCAACCGAATTCGCTAGTTATATTCTCACTAGACGTTTCCCGCAAGTAGTACGTGGCACCGTTATATATGGACGCTATTCTCATAAATATTAAAAACTACACAGAATAGAATAAAAGGCGCAAAATTAGCTTTTATTGATATTTTAATAAAGTTCCTTGAATGCAAGCCTCCAAAATTTTGTTCGAAAACGAAAGTAAATAAAAGTTTGTATTTTTGACAGTACAGTTTTTTACAAAAACTGTATGAAAGTTAATTCAAGAATCTGATAATTCCTGGAAATTATTATCAGGTGTTAAGATGTAATAAATAAAATATTATTGGATCCACCAAATCTTGAGTCTCCTACAGTAAAATTATGTATATGTTAACTAGTTATTACAACGAGAAAACAATTTTGGTATATTTAACAAGAAAGAATTAATCAAACTCATCTGATAATTTTCCTCCAAGAATTCTGATTTGTCCATTTTCGAACAAGCATACTGTTATATTTACCAAATTTCCTATTAATGCAATCAGATTTTTTTTTCAGTGTAGTTATGTTATAACTTGCAATTTGTAGAAGATTAAAAGTTAGAGAATTCTTCTCTCAAAAATTGAGCGCATAATATCAACAAGATTATCGGCGTTGAAAAGATATCATTCTTCCTATTTTAATTAATAATTCGCGTGTTACAAATCGAGGCTGATAACGTCAGTGAATCGAAAAGGGATAAACAGCGAAGGGATTATCATCGGGGATGTATCGCTCGGAGTTTCAGATTATTCAATTAACGGCCTCTCAAATATTTGCCTGAAATTACAGCTTGTTATTGAAGTTATTCGGGCATTATACGTGCGTACACTCGCGTAAGCTGCCTCGTAACGAATATACTTCGCAAACGCGTATGGCAGCGTAATAAATACGGTGAGCTTGCATGCACTCGCGGAGTCCGCAGAGTAATAAAAATGGGTCATACGTTTTGTTTGCATTTCGAGCAAACGCAAATTTTGGTCGATTATAGTAGTATAAAATATCGCCGCGGTTATTTCTTCTCGAATAACGCGCTTCAATTCTGAAGACGTATTTAATTTCATCGTGAAAAACTATAAAGCGAAAAATAACATTAATAAACATTAATAAATACCACCTTATGATAATATTTATGTAGAGAAAAAAGAACCGTTAAAACAAATTATTTCCTAATTTATTTCGGAAGACAAAAATAAAATGTGCGTTTGTGTGCGCGCGCGCGTATTGGAGACGATAAAAATATATATCTGGATCTCTATATGAAGAATGTAAAAGTTTATTGGTCTATAGTTTTCTTAGAATCTTAATGCAATTGTGAGATTTCATTTTACTTCGACATAAAAATCTAAAAGTTGACGTGACCTTATCTTGCATTGATATTTGTTATTTTTCATCCAGAATTACAATTTCAATCGACAAGTACACGAAATAGAAAAATCGCAATGTGGTTCTATGCGAGATATGTGGTTCATTTTCGCGTGTCCAACAAATCCGCTTTTTAATTTTGTTACGAAATGTCACGAACCTAGCAAAAAAGCATTAATCACACACATATCGATAAAATTCTGAAAATAAAATTCTTCGAAATAACGAAATTAGCTTAAAATAAAATTGCTTCTACCATTTTATTTTAGGTTGATCGTCACCGCGTCAGAGAAGACGTGAGACGGCGTACCATTGTGCGTGTAAAGTTAATTGCGGACTCTCATAAAGTTTTATTTTCGGACTTTCAATCGCCGAGTTTAGCAATTTCGCCCACATTGTCGTTTTCTCCAAACAAAAGAGCTCGATAGAAAGGCTACGCGAAATCTCTGGAGTACTTTATTGTTGTATTGGTTATTACTGTTTGCCCTCTATCTTGATAGCTCGCTGCCTGACCTCGGTCCCCTCTTTTGACGATGCATCAACGTATACGCAGAAGATAACTCGTTGTATCTCGCTATGTTCGGCCAAAACCGAGACAAATATAAGGCGAATCTATACGGTTCACAATAGATATTTGATAAATCGAAAAATGTTTCTCTTATCAAAAAACTGATAGACAAATTAAGCATCCTTTTCAGCCAAATGTACACGAAAATCTGCATGAAATTATATTATATTCAAAATTGTATAATAAGTTCAATAAGAAAAAACAAAGATACTAATATTTTAAGATTATTCCAATATTTTTTTCTTTAAATTGTTAAACAGGAAATATTGGAATGTAATTTTGGAATTTTATACATATGTTAAATAAATGGATATGGTAAGAAAATACCTAAGTCATAGATATTGTTTCGTATATTGGCTCAATCCTGAGTGAGAGTTCGAAGAGGCGAAGCGTAAATTCGTACAAATGACCAATTGCAACCTATGAATAGTTCGTTCAGTCTGCCATACGCCGTACAACGTACATCATGCTATCGCACACTATATGGACTTGACAATTCGTTAATCGTTTTATGCCGGATGCGTCAGACACGTTAAACGCTCGTTCAACTGACCGCGGCTTAATCCCGTCATGCCTCAATTTTCACACTTATTTACGTCTGATTCTCGATTAGTGCTCTACCGTTTGGAATGTTCAGAATTTTATCTTGATTATTCTTTTTCATCTCTCTTGCGATACGTCGCAGAAATCACATATTGTGAATGCGTCCTGATCTTAACTGCTACACTGAAAGACTCGTTTGGTTGAACAAAATTTTTTGGTTGGACTATTTCGTTAATTAAATTTGTAATATGATTGCATTAATAGAAAACTATGTTATCAGAAACAAGCGAAATGTTGTAAATTTTTAGCTTGCATTAATTTATATTTTTTTGGTTTGGATGTACAAAACTTATAGAATTATATTCATTAGATGTTCTCCGCGACCAATACGCGGCATCGCTGCTAGATGGAAGCAGCGGAGTAATTCTCATAGGTAAAAAATTACAAGATGGAACAAAAGGCGCAGTATTAGTTGCGTTCAGCAGGGAAAACAACTTTGCAATTGTGTAAGATTTTTTATGATTGATTTATACATTTAGATCCAGTGAGAGACTAAGAGAGGAACCAATTACAGAATTTTACATCAGTTGCAAAGCTGCTTTTTCTGTTGAAACGCAGTCATTAGAGGCTTTTCATCGATATTGTACTTAAACGTAAAATTATGTTCGACGATGAAAGTAAGTGAGAGATATATTTTGTGTGTGATAGCACAGTTTAATTCCGTACAAAAATTAATTCAGGAGCCTAATAATTTCTGAAAATTATACGAGTTATAAATTAGTGAAAAAATTTGGTAATATTAATATTACAAATTTGATTTAGTGAACAGAATTTGAATACCAACCAAAAATTTAGTCTCATGCAAATTACAATTTAACAATTCTATTCACGAAACCAAATTTCTACATTAATTTAAACAAATTTTCCAACTAAATTATTTTATTGCGTTAACCAAAGAATTTGTTCGTTCACGTCCAAGCAAGAGATTTTAATTCAATCAAATTTTGTTTTAGTCAACTAAATGAATTTGTTTTAAAATTTAAAATTTACGATTATAGTCTGTGTTAAAATTCTTAATAAAAATTTACGTATTCAATCTCAATTAAATCATGATTGTATTTCTGTTAGATTGTAACGATTCTGTTTCATTTTGTTTCTATCTTATTGTCAGTTTTTAACATAGGATTTAAATTGCACTAGACATTTCTTATAACATATGATTTATCAATCGTGCATAGTTAAGTAAGAAAACGTGACCACGAATAGCCGATTAATTAATCGTGCGAAACATAAGAAGCCCGTGTAGCTCATTCTTATCTGGCTTGATTGATAAATCAGGGGAAATCAGGCTTGAATGGCATTGCATTCTCGTGTGTTATTATATAATACAATAACGACGTCGCGGCCTCTCCGCACCTGTATGAAGTCAGCGAATGTTCGGAATTCCGCGATACATAAATCAGTGGTCTCGAGAGCGTTATCGAATACCGGATTGCGGAAAACAGCTTTGCGATTTCACGACTTTCGCCGGCATGAGATCGTTTCTCCTTGCATCGAAGAAGCGAAATAATTTTGGCGATGCCACGGACTTTTAAATATTTAACGTGACGAGAATCCTTCAACACGTAAGAGAAACAAACGCGCGCCGAAACCTCGAGATATCTCTTGTTGATTCTGAGTCAGACCCCGGGTCAGTTTCCCGCTCGTTCATTAATTCCGTTTAAGCTTACGATAGCTGTTTCGAGTCTTTTCTGCTGATACGGGATGAAGTTTAATTTAACTGATGCGATAATCGATAACGGTAGAAAGTTTTTTTATAGCGTGGACAGTGTTGTTTCGGTTTAGCCATTCAATGCAGCGTCAGTAATTTTAACTGTTTGTTAATAGTATTTTAACGTACGCGAACAGCATATTTATTGTCACATTTATCGTGATTTTATCGCCAAATTGTACGTGTGCCAGATATACAAATATCGTCATCCAATTAACGTTCACTCAATGCAGCATTGTGCGTAAATCAAATCAGTGATGAGCAATATTTCTTTTACGTAAACTATTTGGAAGCCAAAATCCCTTCTGTCTCATTAAAATTCAATATATGGACCTTGATATTTTATAATTATTATACGGAATGATGTAATCAGATGTTTGTAGGCGGCCAAGATTCAAAGAATCCCATATGTAAAACTCCAATAGTTAACACGCATTGCTATTTCAATTAATTGAACTATCTTGTATTAACTTCTACCTGATTGATTATCATGCGAAACATAAGAAGCCCGTGTAGCTCATTTTTATTCGACTCGATTGATAAATCGGGAAATCAGATTTGGAATCATTATCGAATTAATGATTGTTGTTACACGTAATACGATATTCCTATGAAAATTAGATGACATCAGAGTATGTCGTTACGGAAGCGAGGTTGGGAAACACTGGTGTATCGTGTAGCGGCTCCGTACCGCGGCCAAGCGCGCGTCGTTGTACCGGATGAACTCTCCGATCGTGCGGTGGCCGCCGCCGTCGCCTCCTCTCCTCGTCCGACTGCATACTCTCGCCGTGCACGCGGCGATCGCTCGAGGTCGTACGGTGCTGCCACCGGCGAGGAAGCGGGAGATTCCCGCGATGTGCAAGTGAGTCACGCGCGCAACCCGAGCCGCCGTCGTCGTCGCCGTCGCGCACGTCTGACGAAGAAGCGGCATTCCCTGCCTCTCCCTTCCCGCGCCCATCGGCCGCCTGCTTGCGTCTGACGGAGCGGACTCTCCCCTACCGTCGGCCTTCGCACGGCCACCACTGACGCACACACGCTCGAACGGTTCTCTCGCTCGCGCGCTCGGGGATTCCGCCCGACACTCTGCGCGCGCGCTACCGTACTCCGCGCGATAGTCCCCCCACCGCCGACAGAGACTCGACTCACTCGACACGAATCCACGCTGCTCCGCTCGCTCGCTGCCGGTGAACGGGTGATTGGGTCACGCACCCCGCCGTGCGTCTACGTGCCCTAGGACGTTCACGGCCGCCTATCCATGGAATTCCTCCTTTCCCCTCCCGTCCCGGTGCTTCCCAAAGAAAGGAGACTCTCTTCGAGACCGAACGGATGTTTTTCTCCCTTCGCACACATCGTGCGTACGCACACACTTTTTTTCTCTCTTAGCAATTTTTTAATTTTGTTCTATTTTTGATTTCTCGTATCTTAACTTTACCTTATATTCCTCTGTATGAAAAGTATCGCGTAATGCTCTTGTAATCTTAATTTCTGTGCACTGAGAGAAAAGTATTTAATATTTCTGACTATAATTACATGGTAAAGTAATTATGGTTAGGAGCATCATTTTTATAGTCATTACTACTATAATGTTAGTAATAATAATTATATTAATAATTCTGCTAAAAAATGTATGTGATTGGCCCCTTAGGGGGACAACTATATATTTCTTTCATGCCAATCTTATATATTTTTTAACAGAATTATTAATATAATTATTATCACTAACATTAAGAAGTATGACTACAAAAATGATGCTCCTAACCATAATTACTTTATCATGTAATTATAATCACAAATACTAAATACTTTTCCCTCAATGCACAGAAATTAAGATTACAAGAGCATTACGCGATATTTTTCATACGCAGGAATATAAGGTAAAATTAAGAAATCGAAAATAGAAGAAAATTAAAAAATTGCAAAGAAAGAAAAAAGTATGTGACTATAAAAATCATGCTCCTAACCATAATTAGTTTACCTTGTAATTATAGTCACAAATACTAAACACTTTTCTCTCAGTGTGGAATATCATTGAGCTTTCATTCGACTTCCCATTTTTGCATGCGAGGGAAAGCAAATCAGCAATCGAGATTTTAATCTCGCCCTCTTCATGCTTTGTCATTACATCATCTAAGTTGTGCGCACTATCTTGATCGTTACAATTCTCCATGTAGTCGATAAGAATCTGATAATTTAACACTAAAGAATAGCTATACGTACTCGCAGTACTCTAAATTTTAATTGAAAACGACTCGACGATTGAGTCATTCGAGTGTCGCTATGTCCAATCGTGTAAACAATATATGACTTCATATTTACCTTTCGATTCGTTTCATTAGATTCTATCTGATGAGTGCGCCAATAGCTGCTTCGTGTGTGCTTATGACATGCGGCGTAAATCTAATAGCGAATTCTTCGTATTTGAATTCGCCTCATTACAAATACCACGACGCATCTTTATGAATTGCAAATTCATCGAAGATTATCAATCGACAATCCGTGTGAGGACATTTAACACATGCCGCGAACGTTCTTGAAAATTAGGACGAGTGTTTACCGAGTAAATAACGTAATTCTTCCGGTTTCGACGCGAGCGACTCCGCTACACACCACGTCTCTTATGGCTTCCTTTCCGCGAAATCATACATACGAGAAACGGTTATTAATGTTAGTTGAAAGAACAACGTGATAAGCTTCGCTACAATTAATCGTAGTAGCCTCAATTGCTGATCCTCGCGTCACGATCAATGTGGAACGCGATACGTCATACTATAACTGTATCCCTTTGATTTGATGACCGCTGTCAATTTACCATACGTCAAAGTACTCGGAATTTTCGTTTAGCTTGAAATTGATGACAGTGATTTAAATCTTATTCCTAGTAGGCGAGATTAAAAATATAAATTAATACACGGGAGGAACGACTTTGTTAAAGGATCTAAAATTTTGCCGGATACAGATCTGAGAATAATTTTGTCGGACCATCAAAATAATTTTGTTGGAATCTTAAAAATAATGAGCAATGCTGCAAAAAATATTCTAGCAACTAGTTTGAGCGTTCTACATAATGATTTTGATAATTCGACAAAATTATTTTTCTGATTTGTATCCAGCTAAACTTTTAGATCTTTCAGCAAAATCGTTCTGTCCGTGTACTTCATTGCCATAAAAAATGATGTCAAGGATAAGTTCCTTGACAAAGATGAAATCGATCTCTTTTTGTAAAAAATTTTATGTAAAGTCATCCATTGTCATCATTTACAAAGTAGAGTGTATGTGTACAGATAAAATTATCACCGTGCCGTTCAATGTCAAGAATGCCAAGTTTGAGAGATCACATAGTGCCGATTAAGAAGCTGAGAATACGTCCGGCGAGAATGGATGAGTGTCGTACAATCCTTTTAAGCTTATTACGAGACCGTAACAGGTTTATGCTATCGCCGAGCGAGCGTAATGAAGTTCGGTGGATTTACGATGGGGGTGCACGAATAGTTAAAGTAAATTTAGATAGCGAGTAAATTCCATTGTATCACGCGCGACCACCGCCTTTTGCGAGATATTTTAATCCGCGGATGTTTACACCGCGAAACACAAGTTTTCCATTTGATCTCGCAATTTCATTTTGAGAAAATCAATATCGCTGACATCGGTTACACACTTCAAAAAATCATATATAGCTTAAGATTTAAGATTTCTTGCTGTCTTAGAAGTCTTGCTGTAGAGGCAAGAGTTTAGTATTATATCTGCATCTAAAAATACACGCTTATAGATTTCTAATTATCGGAAATATAATTCACGTTATATAAAAATGCGTTTACGGATTAAATTTGCATCATTTTACGTAACGTCTTTAGATTTTGCACAACTGACGCGTTAATTGCATTGCAGTTTTCTCACGTAATTCACAAGAAGTTAAGTAAACGAATGACAAAAAGCAATTCCGCGAATGTGTCAATGACGATCTCTTTTGCATAATGCTAGATATCGCGAGCAGATTGAATTTCTTTGACAGATTTACGCGCGGAGTGTGAATTCCGCGAGCAATCAGTGGAGATTCCTGTTGGCTGACGAATGATCTATCGTCTGACGTCTTCATATTCGTATATAAGAGAAGCATTCTTCTTACATTCGAATTACTGTACTCTATACAAAATATCTAAAAGAAGAATCATAGCGTGCTGATAGCAAAGAAGTTATCACAGCGTTATCTACGCAATCGATACTCTTGTAATTCGCAAGACTCTCGTAAGACTTTTACGATCGTGTTCACATTGCTCGTTCGAGAGATCACATATATGTTATATGTAACAATTACTGCTCGTAATTGTTTTTCACATTTATAAGTAAGAAAAATGACGCAAAAAGAAAATATTAAAATTTTTCGATAATTTTCATTATGCATTTTAAAGTCACTGCTTCTGCAATTACATGACTTCCCCATTAGACCTTCGAGAGAATATACCAATAAAATTCCTATAAAAATTAAAATTGACTGTAGCGTCATTTGTCGAATGTTTCAAAGCGGAGTATATGTTTACAGAATATAAATCTCTCTCTTCTTTATTCTACGTTTCTTTAACTTGTTCCACGCTCTTGTACTATCATCTTCGCGTGCTATTGTTTACATACAAAACAGCCGCCAAGTTCATCGCGTGTTTATGCTTGTTTCAAAGAAATGCGAAGCATTACAGCGACTGCTCATCCTCGAGCCTCATTCTGTTCCGTTTTCATTATACAAGTACTCTTCGCGGACAAAGAATGCTCTCTGGGTTCTCGAAATTAAGACAATGTCTCTTGCAATTAGATAAAACTCCCTTCGACTCAGATGTTTATTTTAGACGCTGATCGTTCTAATACAAATCGCGCTTTTTGCCCAACCAAAGCCCGAATGATTCTGCAGAATGGATCTTGCATAGCATTCGAATTACCGTTCTCCAATAGAAATATCCGCGAGTGAAGCCGCACGCGCTGTAGTCTGGATCACGGACTAGCAACTCCGGCCCCGGGAGTCCCTTCCACGAATAGACGACAAATCGAGAGAGAAATTCCGACGATCCCACTCGCAGTCCGGCCGATTCCGGCTTTATACGGCTCGGACGTAGGTCGCTGCCGCTTCGTCGTCGTGTCGCTATAGATATAGAGAGACACGCGTCGGAGACACTCGCGGAGAGCTCACTCGCTCTCCGTGTCTTGGCGTAGCATGAAAATAGCCCAGCGTACTTGGAATATCGCGTGGCCTACGCGCTAAGCATGCTAAAACGGCGTCATCCAACGCCGCTCGACCAACGGACGTTGCATACGTGCGTGCGTGCGTGCGGAGCGATTACTCGAGGAAGCATGCCCATCGATGCTCGGTTATTAGAAAGTATTAAAAAATTGTCTTTGAATACTTTAGCACCAGTATTCACGCGTTTAAATATGAATACTTATGGTGAAAAAAAAATTTTGCAATGTTTTTCTGAGTCATTAATAAATTAGAGGTAAGTAAGAATTAAACACAAACGGCTAAAACAATTTGTAAATAATACGGACTTCTATAAACGAAGAAATCCGTTTACAATGATCAAGTCACATTTTTTTAGCATAACACGTAATGGAAAATAACTTAACTGCTTTGACTTTTGTTCTAAATTCTAAAAATAAAAAGGTGTCTTTGCATTTAAATAAATTAAGCTATGTTTAATCCTTACAAACAAGAATTTTTCGGAGCAGAGGGATGAGCAGAAGCGGAGAGAAAGAGGGAGAAGCTTGTTATCTGTCACTGTGCAATTCAAAAATTTCTTCCGCCGTCTACGCGCGCTGTAACTTCGTCGTCTCTGTCTCTCTCGAAGTTCACATATACTTGTTTGACCAGAGGTGGTCGACCAACGATACTGGAGAAATACCAACCAGCGGCTAATTATAACTTGCTGGTTATTTACGGCTTTAATTTACGTGCTGATTCTTCACAATCTAACGGCTGTTTCGAGATTATTTTTTTCCATCGGGGCTTCGTTAAATGAGCTTTTTCAATTGTCAAAAAATCTATTGGAAATCTACAGGAGAATATAACAAACTTCCAATCAAAATTGTTCATGTCCAACGATTTTTATTCCCTTTCGTCAATTCACATTTGTATGTGCAATGCTAATATTATTATTATTATTAGATTTTATATAAAAATCTTGTTTTTATACAGATAGGAAATATTACTTTTCACGTGTCTATTTAGCGAGTTAAAAATAAAGCGCGATTGCGTCTACAAAAACTAGTTAAGACAACGTTGTACTTTCAAGGATAGAAACATTAGTCAGCGGTGATAATGTTAAACGATTGCTGTCATTATCTGTGTATTTCTCTCTCTTTTTATTGGAAACTTAACTATTGGAACTTTACAACGTTTAAAACTTTACAAAAACGCTTTTTGGGTAAAGACGTTGTAGGACGCATAAAATCAAACACAGGCACACGTATCGCACACGCGTATGCGCGATTGAAGGCCGAAATTACTATCATGAACGTGATGCTCGCACGTGGTCCGGTTTGTAAAAAGAAGAGGGGGAAGCGAATAGAGGAGCCAGGAACGCTGACACGGCCAGATTTTACGTAACGACCGCAGCATCCCTCGTTAAATTTTTACAACGCGATCATATCATTCACAATGTACGAAACTGAATAGAAAAGAATCCAATCGTTTTCTCTCTTTCTTTCTCCTGTTTTTCTCTCTCATAATCACTCAGCCTTTCGAGTATCACGAGAACATGTATCGAGGCGATGAGACCGCGGAGAAGGGAGTGACCGAAAAAGGAGAACGAGGCTGTAGTGAGCGAGAGGGAGAAAGAGAGGAGATAAAGAAAGAGAGATAGTGGAATGACGAACCAGGAGAGGAGGATCGGGATCGGAGAGCACGACCACAATGCGCGAAGGAACAGGAGAGAGAGAGATGGCTAAAGAAGGGGGAAGTGAGAGAGAAAGACAGAGGCACTGTTGTCGCATCATATCACGCGAGTATACGGGGTCAGAGGAAAAGAGGGACAACAAACATGCCGCGCGGAGAGTGACGGTGGGACGAGTGAACAGGGGGACTGGTAGTGAGGGGGACCGCGGAAGAGGCGGACGAAGCGGGGAGGAAACTACAGGGAGACTCATGGTTCACCTGTCGTCATGGCAACGCCGCTTCGCCGCTCACTTGTTACTCCATCGGCATAGCTCGGCCCTCGGCGGCGGTCCTCTCGCAGCCTCCGCAGGAATACGAACGCGAGTCACGATCCATCGCGTGGGACAGAGAGCGAGCCGACGCCTCCTTTCTGATGGGCGAGCGTTCGCTCGCTGGAGGCGCGATCTCTCTGCCTCGTCGAAGATCCGCGGCAGATCCTCTCTCTTTTCTTTTTTTTTTTTTTCCAACGACACGGGCGGAAAAAGAGAAAAAGTATCGCGCGCGTGAGCCACGGTCCGAGATCCTCTCTCGCGTTTCCACCACTACAATACGCACTATAGGAATTATCACAGAAGAAACATGCACTCCACCGCGAGATATTTATACATGTATACGCGTGTGTGTATTCTCGTCGTCCTCTCCCGGTGGTTTTTTCTCTTTCATCCACGGAGAAACGTAGAATTCGAATGTATCACAGAAACGCGGAGGTGGGGAAAAAGTGAGCACAACATCCACCCTTCTCTTCTCCGATTCGTTTTACTCGCTCCGTCCTCCCGCCACGTACTTAAGCCGAAGTCACTCTTCTATTTTAAGCTCCGCACTTGCCTCGTTCGTCGTATCCTCTATCTCTCTTTTCTCTCTGTCTCTCTCTCTCCCTCCTATTAGCACCGCGAGCCAGTCGTACGCACGCACGCACTGACAAGCGATATTCACACACTTACCCGCGTACGGATCGCATACAAGCGGCCGCGATCTCTCGCGCTATATACGGTGTACGCGCGCGATTTCTCGCTTCTCGTTATCCACTTACTGCGAGCACGTCAATCTGTTTGCTATGCAAATCCCGTCTGACTGGCGCTGACGACGATAACGACAACGGCGATAGCTCCGAATCGGCGGTGCTCCGACGAGTCGACGGATATGATATTTCTCGTTAACGTAATCGGCCACACGCGGTTAGTCCCGCCGACGAGCGACATACGTGGAGAAGTGTAATCGGCCACCCGCGCACCGCGGATTCCACGGGGTATCCTTGTCCCCACCGCGCGAGGCACAGCACGATGACGACGACGACGACGACAACGACGAGGAGCAATCCACCGCACGGCCGCCGAGCGTACACCACCGCACCGCTATCACCGCGCGGTCACCACTACCACCACCGCTGCTACCATCGCCGGCGATCGCGGCACTGCCGAGCGTCGCGTCGTGTCGCGTCGCGTCGTGTCGGGAACGCGTAAACGTACCGCGCGCGCGGCGAGAAACTCCGACCGCGAATTCCCCCGGCGGCGGTCTCACTCGCACGGTGACGTCATTGGCGCCTAAACGCGTCGCCGTGGGGCACCCGCGCGTCTCGCGCCTTCTCTTCCTCTCGAGTCTCCCGTGAAATCGGTAGCGGATTCTCCGGTCGATCTATCGACGCGACCTCGTTTACCGTAGAGATCGTGTACCAGTACGATCGACACAGCGACCCGTTTAACGCTCGAGTTCGAGCTTGCCGCGAACACTTTCGCCTCGTTGCGATTTTACGGATATGTTATCACGCTCGATCCTGGTTCACGATGATCCACGATCGATCGGCGCACCTCTCGCTGTCCTCGTGGCCGCGCTCGTACTCGCCGCGTGATAATACGTCACTACTGCTCCATTCATCGATCCAGTGTAGTTCCTCACCGATCTACCGCGCCGATCGACGTTTCCGCGTGTTCTCCATCCGAGTGTAACATTCGCCCGGCTTCGCGATCGCTTCGATAGTCGCGAGGTTTCTTCCCGTGTAACGACCGGCGTTGAAGTCACGCTTTCCCGCTCTCGATCGGAATTCCCTCGGAATTCTTCTCTTTTCTGATTCCCCGCAAATCCTCCACTCGCGATGACGTCGTTACGATCTCTCTTTCAAAGTTCTCCAAAGTTCTCGCGGTCCCTCACTCAAATCGCACATGCGTTTTCTCACATCTTCTCGCGCCACGTTACTCTCGATCGCGCTCGACTGTCACGAATGCCCGCGCGGATTCTCCCAGCACTCACAATTTCAAGTCACTCCCGTCACTCTCTGCCACAGTTGGTATTCGCGCGCGAAAGTCGATTTTTCTCGACGACGATCACCTCCGTTTCTCCCTCACACTCTTTCCCCCGTGATCCATGCGGGTCGCTCCGTTTCACTCGTTGTCAACAAGTGATTTCCCCCGCGAACCTGAACGGTCGACACACACTACGCACGATCCACGGTGTCGCGTTGCGGTGTCGCGCGCCGCACGACGCTACGCACCTCCTCACGGCGTTGTTATTGTTGCGTAACTGGCGGGCCCCGTGTAGCTGGCTGGCTCCGCAGCCGCGCCGCGAGACAGAGTGTATGGAGTAGTGACGGGTGGAGAGGAGCGAAGAGGAGGGAAGAGAAGAGACGAGGACGGAGAGTAGAAAGAGAGAAAGAGAGAGTGAGTGAGCGAGTGAGAGGGAGAGAGAAGGAACGAGGAGAGGGTCGAAGAGCGAGGTAGCCCCCGTGGGTGAGCCAGTGGGCGAATACGCAACGAGAGAGAGAGCGTGCGAGCGGTGCGCCGTCTGGCGTGGTTGGCGACAGTCTACTGCCTTCCGAGAACCACGAGGCGATTCCGTGTATCGAACCGAGGGCCGTCGACGATGGTAGTAGGGGAGACGGGATCGGCGCGCGATCCTCTGGTAGGGAGTTAGCACCAGGGAGCGCGAGGGACGAAGGGACGGAGCGAGTAAATATGAGAAAGCCCAAGCGACTCCGCGAGCGAAGAAGAAAGAAAGAGAGAGAGAGAGAGCGAGAGAGATAGAGATGAAGAGCGAGAGAAGAGAGTTCAGACATGAGGCTCTCCTCAGGACGCAGATATGCCTCGCGCGCGCGCGCGCGCGCGTTCTCTTACGTGTATGAGCACCACGGAGAATCGGCGCGTTATACGTCATATTGGAAGACGATAATGAGGGTTTTAACCGTGGCCTTGCCGTCGTCAACGGCGGAACCGCGTGCGAAATGGAAAATCTACCGCGAAATCACGGCCGACGTGAGCGCCGAGATCCTGGCTTGTATCAAGTTTACTTTGTATTTTTCTTCCTATTTTTTGCCGCCGTTCGTCACAGTCGGTCGGGGATCGGTCGAAAAGTTTGAATGGGCAACCATATCTTTTTCTCTCTCGCGCCTCTTTCTGTCTCTTTCTCTCGTACAAGTGGCTAATCAAAAGGTTGCTCGTTCCTTGGATAGTCGGTTAGCCGAGTATCTCGTCAAACTTGCGCCGTTTCGCAAGAAACGGAGATAAATCGATTGCGATTCGAACGCTCCTTTCTTCCTGATCAATTCACGTTTCTCGATTTGCCTACATTTACGACCGCATGCACAACGTGCTCGATGCAACCTGTTTCCGCGGCGCGCATTGCGGTGTAACGTTACCTGTTTGTAAACGCCTGCCCCCCTTCGCCGCGAGACTCCATTCAAACGTCAAGATTAGCGACTGCGGTCGATTTCCAATTTTAATCATTGTCGGGTCCCACTTCGCGACTAGTAGGCCAACGTCGTTGGCGGATTAGAGCGTGCTTTTCGAGATATTCCGTCTCTTTGGCGACGGTACCCAAACAAAACGCTATAAATAAAGTCGTGAAAATAGAAGAGCGGAGTACCCCAGACGAAGAAACGGGGCTCTCGTGCGATAATCTGCCTTATCTATTCCGGATCGCTAACAGCCAAGGGCAGACGGGGTCTCTTCCTCCGTCTTTGCCGCCGTCACGGTTATGTCTCATCATTCCCGTTCCGAGACTTCGAGGCTCGAGCCGGGAAGAGAGAGACCTCGCTGTTATCTGCCAACTACGTACAAATCTCTCACCCGGAAGGACAGCTGGTCTTCGAGGAACCGAACTCCCCGTGAAAAATTGTCAAAGGACGCACGCACGAAAAATATATGAACGAAAATATCTTAAACTCTGATTTTTTTTTATTATCCATCTTTAAATTCCGAATATTTACAAACCGCTATTCATAGAATAAAACTTTGGGAAAGTGTTTGCTGAGAACACTTTTTTGCATTCTTTCCTTTTAGAAATCTTTTGTAATCTTTAACGGTATAAAAACAGGTGTATATTTATGAGTATATTTGAGTATAATGTATATCTATTATACACTGTTAAAAAAATTTGTGTTAAATTTAACACATTTCACGTGTCCCAAACGTCCACTCAAATTATTATGTTAATTTGACATAAGATGAATATATTAGAAAGTAACACAAACATTATGTAAAAATTAATACAAAAAATATAACATTTTGATACAATTTGTGGAAACATATTTCTTCAGTAAAATTAACATTTATAACATGTTAAACTAATACGAACATTCTTCTTTGATTCATTTATTTTAGAATTTATGTTTTTAAATTACATTATTTTTATGTTATTTGTTTACTTACTCATAAATTATGTTAGCTTTACATTAAGAAATGTTAAATATCAATTTAACACAAAATATCCAAATAATTACATTATGTTACATTAACACTCGAAACATGTTAAAAATTCAACATAAAAATTTTAACAAGGACCGTTTTTAACACAAATACAAAATGTTTTTTACTGTGTACATTTGGATGTTTCCGTAAAAAATAATATTGTATGGGGTGAATTTTAATATTCCGTGAATTTTAATACTGCGTTCGCACTTGTAAATTGTGTATTATGCACGTGCTATTCCGTCAGTGCCTAACGGTATTCGCGAAATTATTTGGAGACGTGCGATTCGGCGATGTCATCTGTGAATTTTCGTTTGACCTCCGTTGCAATTAGCGGTTAATACTGCACATGATTATGACGATTCGTCATTCAAGGACAATCAGTCGGAGGTATAATTAACGATTCCGCCACGCGGAGCATGAAAGAGTCTCCGCCACACATTGCGAACGTTCATCGATCGTATCTGAAACGCAACACCGTCGTTGTCCTCACGCACACGCGCCTCATAATCGTGGGCGATCATCGACTGCGCAATATCGTGTGTGCAACAAGTTACTTTTGTTAACTGAACGTAGGAAGAAGACAGCCAATGTGAGAATAATATAAAATTGAGTCAAATCTGCTTTCATCCTTATATATCTCGGTAAAATTGATATTTGGTAACAAACAAGCGGGACGTGAAAAAGCATATTGAAATACAATCGTTTATTATTACTTTAGATAAAGCCTCCATATTACATGTATAGTTTTTCGATGCATTTGTTTTCGAAAAATAGCACGTCGATGATTTTTCCAGTGTAGTTACGATTGAAACGTCGAAAGCACGAGTGGCGAACGGGATTTTGGTATACGAGTGTCGAGATAAAAAAAAAAGTGGAATCGAATTTTGCCAAAAGTGGACTTGACCCGATTGTATTTTTGGATCGCGCTTCAGTCAATCCTGTAGCGCGTGTCCCGTTGTGGAACGGGTGTGACAGGATAACGAAATGTGGATATACAATACAAATACAATCTGAATATGAATTTATCGGGCCGTTATGGAACGTCAATCGGCCGGTCTTTAGGGTGCAGCGAATTGCACCGATGCGAACGGCCCTTTCGAACACAGCCGGCCGACGTGATTATTATTGAGCGACAACAAAGGCGGGCTAATTGGCACGAGGCGCGCAACGTGTGCTCGCCCAGGACGGATGGTTGTTATATCGCGAGAACCCGGTAATTAAGGCGAAAGAATACAAATTGCGGCGGTTGTGAGCGGCGCTATTAGCGCGAATTCGGCGCTACGAATTATATACGATTGGGGGAATACATTGCCGATACACCACCGCTCTCTCGCCAGTCTAATTTTCGCGAAAGGTATTTAACGAACTTCATTCATGGTATCGCCTATTCGTAGCAATCGAGCCATTTACCTACCAACTTATAATCCGCGGAGTGCGATGCGTTATCAGTGCCACAATATTAATCGCAAAATAAGATAAATAAATGCAATAAAAATAGATAGAACAGCGAAAAAAGAGGAAGATTTTAGAGGACGAAATCGTATGGGATAAGGAAAACTTCACGTGAGAATTAATTTGTATTTTGAGGACAAAATGGATCTGGAGATATGAACTTTGATATTTATATTTATATTTTATTTATAATTGTTTTTGTTGCATAAAAACTTCAGTGATATATATTTCTGAGAATTTTTATTTTATTATATATTTAGCTTGAAAAAAATAGAGTGCGTCAAAAAATTTAACTCCACGCGCGTGACCTATTCTGGGTACGTTTTTACATTTTAACATACGACCCTTTTTTATTCTTTCCTTTTGACCTTCTTGTTTCATACGTATTTTTCTCGTGTACGTGGGAGTATAATATGAAGACTGTAAATACGTCTCTGATCGGATTTATTCAGATAGAGTTTATTTTTAAAACACAATAACTAGATTAAATTAATTATGTAGGATACATCACAACATAAATTCAGATTGATTGTTTTCCAAGTGATATTTTTTATTTCACTTTTTTTCATTTTTTACCCAACTTTTAGTTATTCGCTCTCATTCACTCGCTTGCTCGCCACTTTGTAACAAGTCATCGCCGACTTACGATAAGCATCTTGATAATCAAACTAATTTTTCCTTGAAATTACCTGAGAAAGGACGTTTTAATATTCATTGACAGCGCTCTAAATTTTCTCTGTACATCTTCATTTCTAGTCACTTACACAATGCACAAGTAATTACTATCTCTATAACTTTGTTCGGGTAAATCAACTGTTAATTTTTGTCTCAAAAACCTCGCTACACTTACAACCTTCGAGACTTTTGGAACTGAACTGGCATCGAAATTTTCAAAGACGTTGTACTGCATTACGATACTAGAAATTAGTGCAGCAAAGAAAAGAAGAGAGAGGCCTTGCCCACTATGTGATCATCAGCAAACGTATGCCGAACTGAGACACTACTAACAATAAGACACAAGTCGGCAATAACAAACTCGAAGTAAGCAGCAGGCGGGCGAGCGAACGAATGGAGGTGGGTAGCAACCAGTTAGATGTAGTAAGAAACTTCAGGCCTGTTCCCTCGCCGGAGTTCCGGAGAAGCCCGGATTGTTGTTCTCCCGAGATGACGGGACATTCCACGAACTGCTTCACCGCCACGTTTCGTCCTGCTATTCTCTTCTGCGCCGCTCGCTGCGTCGTGCCATCGGCCTCTCTCCTCCTTGCTTCCTCCTAAGGTGATTCCGACTTGCTCCTTCTTTTCCCAACGTCACTCTACGTAAGGTATTCTATGGGGCACTACTATGAATCTGCTTCGTCATATGGTAGTCACGCACACGCATTCACATGAGAAGGATCACTCGTATCGTAAAAAAGAACAAGAGAGGGAAGGAAGGGAGAGAGAGAGAGAGAGAGACGAAGGACTATAATTCGTAACCATAGGGCGTACAGTTTTTATTTATTTTTTCGTGAAATAAAGCTGTATTTGGATACCTGCAAAATTCTGTTTAATCGTTGTCTTTTCTGGAAAGATTATTCGGTTTAGAGTTTTATAATTAAAAATAAATTAAAATAATGATGAAAATAATATCGCTCGCTTTGTTAAACATTAGAAGATAAACGAAGAATTAAATTAAACAATTAGATGAAAAGAAAAATTTTTTAAATTATATTTAACGATAAAATAGCGACGGAATTGTGACTTAACTCAGTCATCTTCAACCATACACAAATAAATAAATTAAACAAATTAAATAAATTAAAATTACAACAGAAAGTAAATAAAAAGAGTCATGAAAATAGCAAAAAGCCACATCAAAAAAAGGATATACTTATAAATAATTCATATTAAATATAAATTAATATAAATTAAAAGATAAAATTAAGTAGTATTTTTTTCTTATGGAAAGAACAGTTTTGCTAAAATGTCTAAAAATTTGACTAAATATAGATTTGAAAATAATTTTGTTGGATCATTAAAATAATTATAAACGCTTAAGCATTGATGACAATGCTGCAAAAAATTTTGATTTTCTCAACAATTATTTTGACAGTCTAAACAAAATTATTTTTAGTTAAAGATCTAGTTAAATTTTTAGATTCAGCAAAATCGTTCTTTCTATTTATGATAAATCAAATAAAATCCGTAAGGTCCATAATTAAATTGAAATTTGCATTTACCTACGTTCGCACGCGGCAGCGCGTCAAAATTTTCACTTTTGTTTTCTTTTTTGCAACGTGTGCTGTAATACTTGCAGATTGCAAAAAATACACAGTATTGTCTACATCACGCGAATGCGTCACCGGTATTCTCCAGCATACGAAAGCGCTGAGGAGCATCGCGAGGAGATCGTCGAATCATATTTCATGCAGTCTTCATTTCCATCATCAAAAGTCGCGAGTCGGGATAAATAACGAAAATAAAGTATAAATATAAAACTTTAATATGAAAAAATTACTGTACTTCGCGACGCGTGTAATCTCTTCCAAAAATTAATTCTTTCTTCTTACGCGGTAAGTACACGAAATTTCAACGAAACAACCTTCAGGGAAGCGAAATTCTCGTGCTATCGACGTTCTCGCTTTTCCTTTTCTTCCCTTTGAGAGAACCGAGCGCTCGGCGCCGTTTGCGGTGGGGGTCAAAGGCGTAACGGCGAGCGAGGACGTTTTACTTAAGGTCACTGTGTTAACCGTGCCGCGAGGATTTCATTAACGCCTCGATCGCGACCAGCCGGCGCGCGCGGATGGGGAAGGACGGCGTTCTCGGGGCACTTAATAGGCGAACAGCCTCGGCTTGACGAGGTATCCGATATGAACGCCTCGATGAGCGATACGGCGTGAGGCATGAGGGTCATGCAGCGGAATGCAACGACAAGGATGCATCTGCGCCCTTCTAAGTTCTCAAGGAGAAAGAGAGGGGTTTCACCGACAAGTACTGGTTGTATTGAGCCCAAATGTGCGCGTTGAAAACCCTGGGAATGCGCAGACGGACTCCAGTATTTTTTTTTCTTTACTTAAATAATTCATACGATGCTAAATGTCGAATTTTTCTTAATGCTATCTTGTACTCCTTGTATCTTTTGAGTAGATTTTTTTCGCTTGAAAAAGGAACGAGGGATCCGTTTGCGAAATGGATTTCATCAAATGTTTGGTATAACATGCACGTGGCATAAATAACGACGCGACGCAATATTGTGAAACGAGCGAGCGAGGCGCAGCAGAAATCCGATCGCAAAAGCGAGATCGCATGCGCGTGCAGGAGGTCAGAGCTGGCGGAAAAGTCGTCGCCGCCTGAATTTATCGGCCATGCCGATTCATCGAAATGTCGCTGTCGGTGTCACGATATTTCTGATATCGCCGCGAGGACGGTCTCGTGCATCGGTCGTGAAAAAAAAAAAAAAAAAAGAATTAAATTTAGAATTCTATTATCATATCTACGGTTTTTCATATCTTGCGTTTTTCTCTGCTCTTCGCACGATACGTACCGCGGGGAGAAAGGGGAGAAGAAAAAGGGGATTGATTTATTAAGCGGAACGATATTTTAAATTCTTAGAAAGATACACATGTATCACTTCGTTACAATATCGTCGTATGTGTAATCGTCGATCGGTTATCACGCGACCTCTCATTTCAAGTTGGAGGATTATATGGTTCGACGTAACGGCAAATACTCCCGGCGATTATACAGCCACGCATGATTGCCTCGTATGCCCCGAACGACGATACCTCTCCCGAGATTCTCCCGGAAGCGAATCGTATGCGTGAATAACATGAGAAGCCTATCACGCGTAGGAATACGAGCGACCAATCTCGAACGAAGCGAGTACGGAAGATCCATGAATCAGTGTGTGATAACGACTCAGAAAATTTCTAGTTTAGATTTCTTTGCTTCGGAATGTTGTCAGGAGATCTCAGAATGTGCGGAGTCCTTGATGTAACGTCAAATTAAAGTTAATTAGCAATTATCGCGGATAACCGAGGAGATCTTCACGATATCTTTATTTCTGTAACATCCTCAATATTGATCGGTTAATATTAGGTTACTTGATAGGAAGTGTCGTTGTCGCATCAATCTTCAGTTTGACTTCATGGACGTCGAACAGGTAACTGAAATAACTGCGATCATATTTTCTGTCCCTCGAGCAATCAGATATTAAATTCGCGATTTAATCCCCGGTGAGACTCGAGATTGTGGAAGTGATCGGAAATCGAAAGTCTTTTAACGCCGTCATATTTCTCACGTTTAATTTGGCATTTGATATTTATCTGTCTTCCGTCTCTCGAACTCGTGCTCTTTCCAACTATCGATTTCATTCGAGCTATGAATAGCTATGAATAGTAAGTCGATGAAATTGATTACTCCTGATTTATTCCATATATAATAATACAGTAGGACTCAAACTTTCGAGATGATGCCGACGGTTCGGATAGTTTCACGCATACGTTCAAACGATTTGTCAGACTCATCCGAGATGTGACAGGAAGGATCGCGAGGATGCTAGAAAAGTGGGCACGGATATGGAGCTTCAGCGGCGAGATGGAAATATCCGCGGAATTTCCGTCCTCAGAATGCTCGTATTAAGAGTTCGCGGCCGACAACGTGTCTGGACTTCTGACGTGTGCTAAGATAAGGCGAGCATTCGTTCTTACGTAAGCAGCGTCGACGGAGCGTTATATTGCTACCGTTTACGTTGGCGCATAATGTTGGACGAAATCGCGTAGTCTGAGCGTGATACCTTCGTGTCGACGAGAACCTTGAAGCGGGAACACGCAGGTGTAACAAATTTCCTTCTTTCTCTCATTTCTTCTGTCTTTCTTGTACGAGACTGTTGCGCGCACCTGTCGGTCTCGTCCTTAAGGAATTTTTGCAGGACAACATAAAGTCGCTGTTTCGCACAGCCCTCAAAGGATGGTAGTAATATATCTTTAATTGATACTATGCAAAAACGAATTAACTCACAAAATTAAAAGGACTGAGTTACACGCACAGTTGAAGTTAAGTGAAAAACTCTGCAAACTTGTATAATGAATTGAAATTTTTTTTCATATATTTATAATTAATGTAGCTATAAATGACTTTGTAAAAACAAAATACAATTCGTATTTTATTAGTATGTTCGAAGCAGTCATCGCTCCTCTCATTTTAATTTCTAGAGTAGAAACAGTGAAAGTGAGATAATTCTGGGACACTCTGTGTGTCCATTATGACTCGCGTGTGACGCTGTCGCAGCTAAGAAGCGCGTCGTCATGTTGCGTCCTCGTCGAAGACCGTCCTAACGGTGTTTCACGCGCTGGAATGCAGCCGTTTCGAGAGCGCGTTGCATTTTTAGAATTGACTGATCCGATTTTATCTGTTTGCCCTGATAACGCTTAATTCACTGAAATCTTTCAATTTTCAATGATACACGATTTTGTAACTATTGACATCTCATATCGAAAAGCGCCGTGCGAATGAATCTTCCCATCTGTGACTAAAAATAAATGTAATCTCTTACAAGTCATTTTATATTCTACCTTGTATGAATTTGATGATTTGTACGTACTTTCGTACAAAGATCGAGTTTATTTCCGAGAAAATTAATAATGGACGGAGGGATTCTTATTTTTCTTTCTTTTTTTTAATTAAAGACGTATTTTTCGTCACGTCGAGATAATTAAATTTTTCGCGAGTGATGCGAAAGCATCATCTTGACGTCGTTTAATCATCTACGTAGCTCAAGTGCTGCATCTTTTTTTTTGCAGTGTGCGCGACGATAAAGTGTGTCGCACGCATTGAACGTCGCGACGCATTGATATCAATGCGTTATATCTTTATTTACTTTTCGGTTGTTTACGCCGTGCAACCCTGATTTCTCAATTACGTAGGCGTTGAATCACGTACGATAGTTTTTTTTTTTTCCCATATCTCCAATTCGGTCGGGCCCACGCGTCCAATATTTTATTCCTTCGCTTGTGTCTCTCTCGGTGATTCATCCGACGCGGGTGCACTTGTTGAATCTCGCATACTCACTCGTTTCTTCTTCTCTTTTTCTCTTTCTCTCTCTCTCTCTCTCTCTCTCTCTCTCTCTCTCTCTCTCTCTCTCTCTTTGTTTTTCTTCCTTTTTATCTCATTTTTTGTATTTTGCAAACATGCAATCCGGTCGTGTGGGCGAAGTATTATTCTTTCGTAAAATTCTTAATTTTCGAAGCCGAGGCGTATCGAATGAGAAGCGTGTTTGCCTCGAAATATTCGCGGAACTGAATATAGATAAGAGTTATACTTATTATTTATCAGAAGAAATTTCCTCTCTCCATATCTCTCTTTCCCTCCAACTCCCTCTCTTTCTCTCTCTCTCTCTCTCTCTCTCTCTCTCTTTATACTTCAAAAGATATATAATAGAAGATTAAAAGTTTATTACACAACGTTCTATTTCTTTTTTTGAAAAGTGTCAGATATCTTTCGATTAAGATCGCACTGTCATAATCTTGACGTGGATACATCATCATAGACATGGATACACTCTTGAATAAACAGCGATAATCACATGCTGCTTATTATAATCACATGGATGGCTATAATCTCTTATTACGAGATTTGTAACCAAATATGTTTTTTGGGTTACAAGAAAATAAGTGGCTACTTTGCCCACACAGGTGACCGTTTATCGATTGCTGGGTAGTGCTCGAAATGGCCTCTTAAACGCATGTAGACGGCAGACAGGTAAGTAGAAAAAAAGCTGCGCTTCCATTCTCCACTTACGAACGCGCGAAGAGCCCTCAATGAACGTCAAACGGAACGAACGGTTCATGAAGCCACGTACACACTTATACGCTGATATTTATAATCTTATAAAGTTACGTTATGTTTGTGTTTTATCTTTATGCGGCTAATTTCATATGGAATTGTGCATTTACGTACTTGAATAACAAATTCTAATAGAATGATTTTACATTTTCCTTTTAATTAACCACAAAAATGCCATTCTATTCTAAGCAAATGTTTGATTATGTAAATGTAAACTTACTTGTCGCAAAGTTTCCAGTTAATTCTAAGCAATGAAAAATCTAGGCTTCGTTAATTATATACACGAACGTATACACGACTTTTGTACATTAATTAATTTATCTATTAAATATATATTTTGTATTTTTTGAGATTTTTTTGTACCACAAGCTACTGACGGATATAAATTTTTTGCGCGATAATTATGTAAAAAACAAATTTCGAAATTCTTATCGAGAATTGAGCAGAAAGCGTCGCGTCGCCAGGCGTTAACGAACAAATGATTGCACCATTACTCAATTCGTCATATCGCCGATCACGATGTGCACGCGACTTTAGATCATTACTACGATGGCTCCGCGATGTCCGGCGAGCGGCACATCGCGGTTAGCGAAACCCACGATGGAAGCGTTCGTCACGCAGATGCGTTATCGCGTTGCGAAACGTCAGAGCTAGACGCAAGACGCCGAGAGAGCGAGAGGATCGCGGCGGTGTGATGGCGTATTTTGCCGCACGGCGCAGTTCCATGCCTTCTCAGCCTCTGCGATTAGTTTCTGCGGTTTAATTAGCGGCCGGTGGCGCGAGGAGAAGAAAAAAATTAACGAAGAGTCAGTCGAGCGCATAAAGAGAATTCGAGTGCGCGCAGTGTTGCTTAAGCTCATTCTCTATGGTCGACTGGCAATGTTTGATCGAGTGTTAATCTACTTTATATCGGTGTGTTAATAGCGTAGTTCTAGAAATTAATTAGAGTCAAGAAATTCCGATCTGAAGAGACCGTAATAATTTTCGAGCTAAAAAATTAATCAATAATATGAATTTTGCGCGCTCAGATTTCGTTTATATAAGCACTAACAATTTGTTATACTTTATTGATTTTCATAGTTTAGATAATATTGAATTTTTCAGCTTAGTTGAACTTTTTATGCAGATATTATATTATATGTGCGTTAATTGACTGATATTAAAGAAATGCGAGGCGAAGTAATTATTAATAGTAAATTTTAACTATTATGAAATTACTCAATTACAATTTTTTTTAGTCATGCATTTGAACGATTGCTTAATTACTTCATTTTAAAAAAAGTTATGAATTTAATTTATCTCGCTATAAGGAATATAAATTTATCTTTTTTTATGTAATTAGAAAATTAAAATTGATGTATTGTTATGATTTCTTTTAAGTTATATGATTATAGCAAATAAAAAAAATTAATCGTTACATTTTTTGCGGCAATTGAATTTTAATTCCTTACTTTATTAAAAAAAACACATAGAAAATTCCGTGATTTTACTTTTTTCAGACGGTTTTATTTATTTCAAAACATAAAAACTCACAAAAGATAATAATATAATTTCATGCGAATATCTTTTTTGTCAAAATAAATATAATACTTGATTTATCGAAGTTTGTTTGAAATATAAAGAATAGGATATTCGAAATATATATTTCTAATTATATAGTTAACCTTTACAATACCATGAAAAACGCCATCCGTACAAACGGAGATATTTTGAGTCGGTCATTGTTTCATATACTTAAAGTGATCCAAAAAAATTCATGAATATACTTTCAAATTTATAAAATAAATGTTTGTACTTTATTAGAAAAAGACAAGATATAAGGAATGGGGGGACTTTTCAAAGTTACGAGAAATTTTCATAATAGAAAACGATCAGACTCGAAATATTCCCGTTTGTACAAAACGGGTTAATATCTCGTTGATAAAATATTTTGTAATGGCAGAGAGAGAGAGAGAGAAACTTGGCAGACAAGCTGCTCGGCGCTTGTATTTTCTTTTTTTTGTCCGGTGTTCCGCGTGCTGTTTAATCGCGGCGCGCGATTGTTGTCATTCGTGCGACGAGATTCGAGCCAGGTAGGTAGCGACGCGAGCCATTCCGTCGTATTATCCTTCGAAACGCAATCGTGACAATTACTGGAAGCACGTGAAACACTATCGTTCCTTGTAATTACCGATTATCACAACTTGCGTCAATTGACTCTCGTGTTAACGACCCGCGAACACGTAGAAGCGTAATGGTCACTTATCGGAAAGGATATCTCGCGTGATCCGTTCATTCGAAGTAGGAAATAGGAATCGAGGCGACGAGAATGAGAATTAGAAGTGATTGTTTCGTTACGATACACGAAAAGAACAGTTTTGCTAAAAGATCTAAAATTTTAGCTGGATACAGATCAAAGTATAGTAATTTTGTTGAACTATCAAAATAATTATGTAGAACGCTCAAACCAGTTGCTAGAATATCAAAATTTTTTGCAGTATTGCTCATTACTTTCAATATTCCAACAAAATTATTTTTAGATCCGTATCCAGAAAAATTTTAGATCTCTCAGCAAAATTGTTCTTTCCGTGTACAATATTTTACGCATTTTGTTATAATTTGGATATTTTTATATTTTACAGTTGGTGGTTTGTTCTACATTGTTGCGCATCGTGTATCGGTGAGTGACAAAATTAATTTTATTTTAAATTAAACTAACAAATCTTGGGAAGATTCGTATTGCATACACGTGTAAAGTATATGTAAATGTATAATGGATTAAGAATATACTATGGATAAAAACTTTCCTAGATCTATTGCCTTAAAATGGATGAGCTAGAATAGATTAGGATCAATATTTAATCTTAAAATATCCATCGATTTGCATGCGGATACGGACTTGCATACTCATGAAATAGAACTCATTACATAGATTCATTACATAAACTCATCATTTAGTGACACATTTCAATATCATTGTTATATAGCAGAATAATAATTGCAAGGTATTCCGGTAGAGCTTGAATTTTATGGCAGATTTTATGAATTTTCTAGCTAAAATCCGCGTTTGAACTTCTATTAACCCTTTTTTTATTATTATTTGAAATTTGAAAGTCCTATCTTAATTATTTGATTTTATGTTATTTAAGACTAAGCAGAATGAACATAATGTTAATTTAACTCTTAACCAGGCAAAGACGGTCTCAGAGGTCTAGAGAGCAATACGCTATCGCCATTTTAAAATATGAAAAATAAAATACGCTAGAATGCCGATAATTAATTCTTCCGAGTCTGAATAAATTGTTTTCTCTTTAATTCTTGCAATATTGAAATTTGCATTTTATTTCAAAATTTGTCTGAAGAATAATAGAATCTCGAACTGCCAAAATGATTACGTGATAATAATGTTTTCTACTCGGTTAAGGATTAATAGTTCATAATGGGGAGAACAAAACTATTTTTAGATCTTTAAATTCATCAATCGCGTGTCAATGTCGTATTATAATTAATATATTAAGATATTTTTGAAATATATACAATGTACATTATTAAGAATAATTTTGAGAACAATATTAATTGAGATGTAAAAATCAACAGATCGGTATTCGTGTAAAATCAATTATATACAAATTCTACATCATTAGCTAATTTTGATCGTTTTATCTTTAGAATATTAAACTATATAGTTATTAAACTATGTATTGTGATTGTAAAATAGTCTTTATAACAAATACTATAATTTTGCGATTTACATACACAAAGCAGGAAAGAACGGTTAACGAGATACTTCATATAATTCCTCTTTAAAAATACGAAACAATTTTTGCGGTAATGGTGGCGTGATCATTAATGAAATAAATATCTGAACACGCAAGCTTTTATCACGAGTGTAGAGTATAGAGTGTATCAAGTTACACTTACATAATAACCGCATGAACGGGCGAATCACGGTGTCACGATCCCACATACTCCTGTCATGTAGTTACAATGATGACACGTAAACAACAATGAGCTCGTAATCTTATCTAAAGTAAACTGCCTCACGTAACTTCTCACTGTCGACATCGAATCGATGCCTATCCGTTCCGACATAATATCCGCGGAACAATGATCGATTGAGATGAGCTCATTATCTTTTCTCTTATCTGTAGGATTCGTTAAGCTATCGACACTTATCATGCAAATCAGAAGGCAATACACGCGAATGGATAATTTTGAACTTCATCTTCCCTTCCAACTATGGAAAATTCGAATATATAGATAAATTCAACGTGGCTTTCCTTTCATTCAGACAAACATCTTAGTGGGCATCGATTATCTCCTCTAACAGATCTATTTATCTGAATGAAAGGAAGTTACGTTGAATTTATCTATATACTTGAATTTTCCATAGTTGGAAGGGAAGATAAAGTTTAAAATTATCCATTTGCGAGTAATGTTTTCCGATTGGCGTGAAAAGACCTCTTAATCCGGATCCAGACCAAGCGAGCGAATGTGAATAAACGCGAATGAACAATTCAATGAGTGCGTCATTCAAGCAAGTTGTTCATTCGCTTTTGTTCGCTCTCAATTTGAATTCGACTTAAGATGCGCACGCGATAGTTTTCAAGTTGAATAAATACGTGTAAATGATATCGATCCTCGCCGAATATCTCATCTGTCATCGCTTTCACGATTTTATCTATCGGTATTTCTCGATTTCACTGTCGTTCCTTGTTTACGCATCTGTCTGTGACAAACGAGCGTCTTCGAATCCGAGTAAGTTCATTCATTTCTACACGAAAATTGATGTGTGTATGTATGTGTGATCAAAATAATTAATAACAGTAGCACAAGTTAGTAAATGAATCAGAAATAGAGATCTTATTACCATCATTTTTTTCTTTATTGCGAGATTTTAATAAAATCCGAATTTTTTCATACTCCATCCCATTAATTTTTTTCATTAATTTCATTTTTATTCACAATTCCGTGAAATACAATATATAATATCTAAGATTAGTTCCCTGAAATTTTTCATTTTAATGCAACCGTGGCGACAACAGTATTGTCGTTAGTGAGAAACTCTGAATTTTGCGACGATACATTCGGCAACTGTTAGATGAGTCGCTGTATCGCAGACAAAGACAAAGAGAAATCAGGCGGCGAATCGATTTTTTTTTTTTTTTTTAAGAAATAATCATTCTGCTGACGTTTGCGTAGTGAAGAGGTAATAATGCTCTACATCAGCCGAGCATGTCGCTCCGAATTTCATCGCTCGACATGTGTGAGAGCACATGTCGCGGTATGCCCAGGGTCACGCGATTTCGCGTCGTTGTTTCTCTCTTTTTCTTTCCTTTTCGCGATTGTTCGCGCGTCGCGCACATTGACGCAAATCGACGGTCTGCCACTGCGGAGTTCTCTTGTTGATTTGTTTTTCTGAGAAGCGCAAGTGTATCTCGATAGTCGGATTAACTCATTCGTGTTGTCAGATATAATTTCGTGATTAGGCGAGCGCCGGGAGGACAGAGAAAATGTTAAACTCTGATACGGCGATCGTGATTTATCGCGATCGTTTCGTCACGTAAGATTAAGCGCCGCGGAGAAGGGACTAACAATATGAGTGAACGTCGAAATATTCGTAGCTTATCCGTTTTGTTTTCTCCGAAATATCTGACGAATCGTCACGTTTGTGAATATGATTTGTAATAATTATGTAGAGAAGAAGGTATTACGGCTTCTGTAGGTATAATGACCTCTCTTATTATCTTCTTTAGAATTTTAGTAATTATTTATAGAATTATTTATTTAGTAATATTCATTTTATTTACACACACACACACACACACACACACACAAAATGACGATAATATGCCAATACAACGATAGCCGGTGCTTATCATAATTCATATTTACTTTCGAGTTTTCCGAAATTTCGTTTTCATTTTAGTATTATATTTTAGTATTATATTTAATTATACGTACTTCCTTATTCTTTTTAAATTTGGATATATTATCATACGAATATATGTACACTTGAGTGTTTTGCTCGTAATTTGACATTTTATTTGATTATACACACATACATTTCAAGTTAAACAAAGTTAAACAATACAGCATTTTGCTGGTTTCTTAAGCGCTACTGATAACGTATGATCTTTTTCGAAGGTTTTTCGAAGTAGTTATTTAATAAGTCGATTGTAGTTCTATTGCTAATTATAGTTTACGTTATATATAGTATAGATTTGTAGTATTGATAATTAGCTTTATGCGGAAGAAGTTACATGTACGTGTATACGTTTGGATGCATTCTGCAATATTTTTCCGTGGATGTATATAGGATGTATATTTCCGTTACTCTGTGTTTTGTGTAAGAGTTTAAAAATATCTTTACAATTATACAATCGGAAAGTAAGATTGAAATTTTATTCCTTTATTTAATTGGTTAATTTCAAAATCCAGTTTAGAAGATATGTAATATTTTTTGCAACAGTGTCTAAAAAATATGTCTAAAGTTGTGGTATCACTGCTTTGAACTAATTAATATATTAATTAACGTATCTGTTAATATCATTATTGCTTTACTTTTACCTTTTTCATATCAATCATCGCATTAATTATATGAGATATTACCGATATAAATAATTTAGTTCCATATCTTCAGAGAAAGTTCGGTGACGTTCTCCGATTTTATCTGTTGTTCACCCGTTATACAAGTATGTCATATTAATCGATTTGTTAAAGACAGCCGTATTTATAGTGAATCGTGATTAGCGATTTCCAGCAAGATCGTGACAAGATAAAAGCTGTATATGTAAGTGGAATTACGACGCGACATTGAGAACGTGACATAATGGCGATTTATGTTTCTTGACGATTCGCAAAAATCATTATCAGTCAGTTCGGAGGCTATTAATAACTTCGCAACCGCCTACTCTCCCGACTTGACTGTTGAGATTCGCTGTAGAAAAAACGGGCGCGATTCTTTACGGTGATCGGTTACGCTGATGTGTACGCGATTTACGGTTGTACACATCGCCGATGATTGCAAACTGTACAAGTAATTCCGGAGATTTGCATTGCAGGCTCGTGTGCGCTCGTGCGACAGGCACACACATCGTTACCTCGGTTTCGCGCGGTGCACACGCGTGCGTCGCGTGCAGGAGAATCACACGCGGGATGCAAGAGTCGCGCGTATGCACATTTGTCACGCCGTTTTCGTACGTACGCGCGTTACATACGACGACGTGCGCGTGTGCAAGATGCGTGACAACGTTACGAGTGCGCTCGTGTAAAGCGTCATCCTCGTCGCGGTTGGTTACAAGCAATGCGATTCTCGAACGCGCGAGAGTGCCAGCGTGACATGCAAGTTCCGCGCGTTTGCGATAACTTTTGCGCCGTTACATCTCGATACGCTCAGTCAGAACGAGCCGCTTCAACACGCACGCTCGATCCTACGTACGGAGAAATACGAGCCGAGACATTGCGATTTCTATATGTTTGTATTGTTAAAAATATTTCATTCGCCAGGAATACAATGTGTCTAGGATCATTGTTAGAAGTTTGTATAGATGCATCATAATTCTAAAATAAAGTTTACAGATATATCTTACAGATATATCAGAGTAATTGTAGTCGACAGTCTTGCGCACTATAATTTATACTTTCCCACTTTTCACCAGAATGCGTGTTAAAAATCGTTAATTCTATGAATAAAGAAATCGTGACGTATGCTTCGAAATCAAAAGCGTGATAAGACAAAGAGTGTCGATTATTCATTGCATTTTCCTCGATTATGTAGATTATATTATATTATATTATATTTATGTAGATTATTGGCGATATTCTGGCGATTTGCTGCTTATATCGAATTAATTTGCAACTTATCACTTATATCAGTATACAAGTGATCTTTCTTTCTATATCAGTTTGATATATCAGTTTGATATAAAAAGGAAGAAAATACTTATAGATGAACGCGATTTCTGTTTTCGAAATATACTTTATTTGATCATGACAGGAATAATCGCAATGTTATATTAATTTGGCAAGATTATTTGTGTCAGAAATCAATTCAAATTAAATGGAAAGACACAGATGCATAAAATTTTAATTTAATTTAAGTAGAAATTTAAGCAGAAGAAGGTTAGATACTTAATTAATTTTAAATAACGCGAATTTTGTAGCTTCTCTGCATCAAGTATCATAAAACTTATATCGTTTTACATTTATAAATTTTAGCATCTATTGAATGATGGATACGACATAACGTTTAAATGTGAATTTTTTTAGGTACTTTTCACAAATTTGAATTCGGTATAACTATATATTCCGTGAATAGACCTCGGATTTATATCGGACAAAGGATTTGTACGATGAAACTATTCTTTCGGCTCGCGGGAGAAATTACAGTTCTCGTTTCGGTGATCATCGATATATCCTCGGTCGTCCATAATTAATTCAATTATATGTCGCGATGATATAAACTCTGCAATTGGATAGCCAAGAGCGATCCGAACAAGCCAGTAATTTTGTGGCAGATGAGCGACCTTTTGCCATCGGTAATTACGGTCTTTGCCGTTAATGACTTGCCAGAATGAAGTGTGCTTTGCGCGCGCGACGGTGGCACGTTGTGCAACGTGTCTAGATAACTGTTTATTTATGCCTACTATTAACGGCAATAAGAGCACGAAATGGGAACGCGGCACTTCGCACTTGTACAATCGGCGCCATAAAGCATACATATCTCTGATGAGATACCTTTATTGTTGTTAACAATTTGTGAAGTTCTATTCATTATCAAAGTTTAATGAATAGAACTTTTAAAAGCAAATAAAAAATCCTACTAGCACGAAAGTAGAATATCTTAAATTTCTAGCTGAAAATACACGTTTTATGCACAAAATCTAATTACACAAAATCTAATTATAATAAATAGACACTTTTATAATTATTACTAACCATTTCCATTAATTTTTAGTCGAGACATATATATATCGTTTTAAGATATGTATCATTTGCTTAAAATATTGTACTTAAAATATTATACTTATAAATCCCTTTCAAATATTTAGCTGAAAGAAAATAATATATTATAAAACGTTGAATATTTTTCTTGAATTACACATATACATTAATTAGATTAAAATCGATAGTATCGGTTATTTGATATTATTGATGAGATAATTATCTCGTCTTTAATTATCATTCGCTATGGATCATTGAACACGTGTCCCGTATTAATTACCAGGACGATATAATGATCGATCGTCATCCGATTTCCTACATTAGGTCGAATGCTTTAATAGGATTATAGGTAAACAAAATCGAGATGCATCGGGATGGAAATAGATACTATATTGTTACTATTTCTGGAAAGTAAACCGTAATTGCTAAATCAATAAAATTAAACTTTGTCGTTTCCTTTCTGCATAAAAAACTATTTTTCTATTCTCAACGCGTTATGCTACATAACCCAATTTGAGCATTACATAGCAAATCACGCTGACAATCTCAATCTCTTGCGTTTGCATCGCTTTCAAATGGGTTCGTACGTTAAAGTACGCACCGCCGGGAGATCATCCAACTAAGCTGAGAGATTAATTTTCTCCGCGCGTGCACTCCAGTCATTCTCGCATCGTCTCTCGTCGGAATGCTCCCGCCTGTCGACCGGTTACAATCGTGTCGCGGTTGTCACCTGTCAGATTGTCACTCGGTCGTCCAATTATCCTTCTGCCGGGTGGCGCGAGCAAGAGACGCGGCTGTTGGCCGACCGAGTTCAACGAGTTCTCCGGAAGAGAAGTGGGGCGCGCTCGTACTCTCGAGAACGGTGCCGGGGCGAAAATAGGTGCGATAGAGGTAGGACGTTACCTGAATATTTTACGGACGACTTGGTGGTGGTTAAGACCGTCGTTATCCGCGACCTCGCTATAAAAAGCCACGCGGGCGTCGCTCGGAGGCGTCGTCCTCGGCCCGAGCCCGTCGTCATACCTCTTTATTCGCTTTTATTCCTCGTGAGTGATTGCCCTCGCAGCGAGCGCAGTACAACGTCGAGGCCTCCCATTCAAACGGCGGCGGCCTCCCTTCATTCGTGTTGCTCGCGAAACTCGCCGGACGAGTATACTGAATGTGAGGGTCGAGATATCGATTCAAGCAGAAATAACATCATTAGCCATTCTGTAAAAAAATTCCCCAAAAAATTGCTTTGATGTCTCATGTTTGATGTCACACACACGCGCGCTCGCGCGCGCCATATGTCGTATATATATATATATATATATGTCTTGTTTTGAGTTTTGATCCGAGTGTAATCCGTTTCTCATTGTCAAATCGAAGTAATACAAAAAAAGAAAAGTCAGGAAATAAGTAATTCCTCAGCGTATAGTTTGGAATAAATATCGATCAAAGTTATTTAATGAAATTAAGCGAAATTGTCAGAATTCGGGAAATTAAGCTTTAAATTTGGGATAATTGACAAGTTCGGAATTTTAATTAATTGTAGATAAATTTTGGCTTTAAAGAATTAAAATTATTTATATATAAAATTATTTATATATAAAAATTTAAAATTATATGAATAGTTATCAGAGGAAATGTTAAAACTTAGAAAAAATTATTAAAGAGAAGAAATGGAAATAGAGTTTCTCTATTAGAAATAGAAAAGTATTTTGTGATTTTTCCGCTGCAGTATCCTCCCTAGAACCGGTATGTCTTCTCGAGACAAAGAAACCGTAAATCTTCGAAGAAAAGCGTAAGACATCGACGTTATCGAGGCGGGTTTCCCCGATCAGCCTGGTCTCTCGAGGGGATCTATTCGTGAATTCGAGGGTGAGAACGAGCGGCACTAAGATCGGTTAAAAGACGAAAAGAGCGTATAGATGAAATAGGAAAAAAGGGTCTCTCCTTCACTGTTGTGTGTGTGTGTGTGTGTGTGTGTGTGTTGTTGTTTGCAGTATACACATCTTAGAAAATCCTGTTCGAACGTGATTCGCAGCTTCCGCCAATTTCCACCGGAAGAGACTCCGACCATACGTCTGCCTTAGAGAGAGATGAATAGCGACGTTCACTGTTCCTGAAGTGGAATTCTCGAGCAGTAGTAAGTGTTTCCGGTTAGTCCTTTTATAGATGTCCTTTGATGTGTTGGAACTTAAAGTTTTAGAGAAGTTGTGACTAGAACTGATCGGATATTCTGCTTCGATTGATTTCCGAAGACTCCAATTCTCTAGTCTGCAAGAGCACAGGGTCGATAATCTCTTCATATATTTTTGGATCTTATAATTTTTTTTTCTTATTTTATTCTTTGTAAAAGTCACGTAAATCTACATTTGCCCTCTATGTGTGATAAAAAATTTCTTGTTATATTTCATTATTTCTGTTTGATTGTTATAATTCAAGAATTTATATTTAACGTAATAATTTCCAATAATTTCATAGAATTTTACAAAAATATCAGTATCATTCCGGATTGTGTAAATTCCAGCGTAAAGGTTGAACAAATATTTTAATATTTTGACAGAATATTTTGCTGAGATATTGTATTAGTCAGCAAAAAAATATGTGATGAATACACTGGTCATATCACAATTTATCGTTTCGCCAGAAGAATGAGGTATCTCGTTTCTTGGACGACCGATTTGCGACTGATAACATCGACAGTGTCGCTTCGTCAATGATTTACGGTTCTCTTGTGTCAAACTTCTATCGTATAAAATAAAGTTCATAATCTTAACAGCGTACCGAGATCGTTGGATGTGGAAAAGCGCAATGTTTAAGATATACATCACGCGACATTTTGAAAAATAATTTCGTGTTAATTAGCCGCGAGAAAGTCTTCTTATCTTAATTACAGTCAGTTTACTCAAGTAAAACAGCGTAACAACTCAAGGGACGTTTTAAAACTACGTTAGTAATGAATTCCGAACGTATGCAAGTTTAAAAATTTATTCGAATGTGGTTTCCTCGTTTCATATAATCGCGTCATTGTTAAATTTAGCATTAAAGGTCAACTCGAAAGGTCTACTCGAGCTGCATTATACATGAATCCCTTTCAGGCAAACCGTCATCATTCAGCGTAATTTTTATCGCCCGAATTATGCTCGCGTAGGCAGACAGAACAGAAATATACCGAGTTGTTTACTTTGCGTACGACGCTGCGCTGATTGTGACTAACGACAAAAAACAAGCGATTAGAGTATGACCGAATCTTATCAGCAGCACGACTAATACGCAATCTGCCTTTTATCGGCCTTATTTGCAAGCGACTCTGCCAAATTACGATGAGTCACTGTCACCGGCGAAGCGCGCATCGTGATTCGAGTTTTGCTATCACTCCACACAATCGCTCTCGATAAGGTTTTTTTTTTACGCAAAATATGCTCGTAACCAATATGTATAATACATTGCGAGAACGTAATTTATACTTATTCTCAAAACAATTATGTAGATCATAGAAAAGTATTTGAAAAAAATCAAACATAAATACAAACATAATTACTTACTAAGGCACATTGAATATTAGGATCTGAAAATTTGGTTCCTTGCTTCAAGGAATTGACTCCAAATTCTATCGGAACAAATGTTATTTATACATTTTCTAAAAATTCTAATATTTTTTTTCTAACATAATCGTAATATAATTAATTATATTTGACTTAAACATATTAAAGATGTTCGATCTTTCTACGGTTTGTATCTGTACTTGTACATGTAAATATCTTCATCTGCGGTTAGTATTTAGTTTCGCATCAAGCTGCTTTGATACGTACATGTATTATGATCGTAACTTGAGCAATAGTAATGCATGTGCGATCGCGAGACAATATTATCGCAAGATAACATCAACAGATAATTATATCCGTGCTGATAAGCGATATCAGGAACACCTTTATGGAAGGACTCGATGCCGATGCGAGACATAATCTCGCTTTTTGTTTTCCCATCGATATCATAAGAAATCTCGACATTTCATTAAATAACGCGCAACGGGCACGGGTTACCTCGGTCGAGAATCTCGACATTAAATTACGATCGAATCGACGGAGGCATTCCCAGGTTCACGATTTACCCTCATCCCATTAATGATCTAACCCCTCCTGCTTTCTCGATTTCCCTTTCCTTCTTTGTTCCCTTTATTTTTTTTCTCTTTTCTGGCGCTCTATAGTCTAGAACTTTTGGTTTTAAAACATGAAGATTAGAGATCGCATCGTTTTACAGACGCCGCTATGCCGAAGACAAAAATTTCGAAGCCGAATCATTAAGGTTTACTGCTTTTCAGAGTTCACTCACGAAAGTTTCTGGGAAAACTTTTCCCGGAAATAAGTAGGTAATTCGTAGACTGAAGCGAGACTCGGTCGGATTCCATTGTATGCTTTTCTTCTAAGAAATATTCTCTGGACGGGACGTCTCGGGATTTCTTTATATAACGGAATATTAAAGGACTTTGAATTTTGAGAAAATTAACATATATTGTGCACAAATTGTAATTGCATATAAATATTTGGATGTGCTTATGCGGCTAGTTGTGAACACCAAATAAATTTGCATCTGATTATAAGAGATCAAATTGTCATGCGACATTTCTTTTGAATCATATTGAAGTATTTCATAAATCATAACGAATTTATTAATCGCATAAGTAGTTTGCGCCATGTGAACTGATCTTGACAAATGTATCTCGAGAGACACTATCCTGTAGAATATTAAAGAGAAATAAAAAGAAGGACAAGATGGAAAAGGGATTAGATGAGGGCTATATGTCTTGTGTGTTATTGGATGAAAGAAAGATCCTAAATCTCGGTCGTAAATATATCAGGAACAGAAATGAACGTCGTGGTAACTGCCAAAAGTTATTTACTCTCTCTCGCTTCACCAGAATCACGAGTTATCGATTCGGAACGAATTCTGTGGTGCACTATATTCAGGAAGAATAATCGCAGATGCGCGTTGACAAAAACAAAAGCACTTCTTTAATGAGCAAAATGCCAGTTTGAATTCAGTTTGGACTTTAATCAGACAGGGATTTGAGATCCAATCGTTTCCGTTCTTCGCGTGTTTCCCCAGAGAATTCCGATGATCGCGAATTATCACTCGCGATTCTATCAAGTCTGATAATTGACGTGAATAAATCTTTCTTGGTCGCTTTTAAATCAGTTATTGCAAATCTAAAATGGAAAACTTTAGTATGAATTTTTAAAATTAGGCAGTTTTAAAATAATAATTTTCCCAATTTCTTTTATATTTATATATTTTTATACACATTTATTGTATATATTTTTTACAGAGATTTTGTTGAGGTACCTAAAAATTTAGCTAGATATAGATCTGAAAATAATTTTGTTGAATTCTAAATTATTATGTAGGACGCTCAAGCATAATAAGTAATGCTGTAAAAAATTTTGACGTTCTAGTTTGGGCGTCTTACATAATTATTTTGATCTAACAAATTATTTTCAGATCTGTATCTAGCTAAATTTTCAGATATTTTAGCAAAACCGTAGCAAAATCTTTCAATGTACGAATAAGGCACAATAATGAAATTACAATAAAATTAAGCTCATTAATTTAAAATTAATGTGAGTATAGATGAAGATAAAGTGAGTATTAATTTATAAGTTAATTGGTCGATGGAACTAGATTTTGACATGAGGTTTAGAGAAATTTCAGAATTATTTTGAGCATGCATACTAATGAATGATAACGTAATGTTCAATTGAAAAAAATTCCTGTTTTAACGATTTAGCATTAATATTTGCAGATAAATTAAAATTAGATGACCATTTTTATGTAATTCAGGATTCCTTTTTTAACTGTATTGTTCCCAGATAAAGTTTAACTCGAGCGAAGCGAAAAAAGGACAAGTTAATGCAATATGTTCATCAAATTTATTATACAAATATATAAATTATATAAATTACAATTTATAAGAAATTTTCTCTCTCTCGATTTTATAGTAAGATTTACGACGCGAGAAAACGTTATCTTTAATCATATAGATTGCATGCCGGGCGTAATGCAAATTACTAACGCGCGACTTGTCGATCGGCTACTTGTTCGCGCCATAATTGATAAATTATTCTCTCGCTCTCGTATACATCGTCGGCATGAAATTGTGATATCGCGAAAATGTCGATGTCGGTACGAGCGCGACACGGAGAAAAGAGGCATACGATGTACGTAATAACCGGACGCGATAATTGATATCTCGCTGCCTGCTCTGTTCTTTATCGCGCCGCGCGTAGGTGGACTCGCCTTTCATTCATCGTTGCTCAGCACGCGGATGTGGAGCATTTTAATGCATAATGCGTGCACGCGATTTGTGCACGCTGCTGCACAAATGCATGCTTTAATGGAAAACGCTTATTAGGTCCATTGATCCGCTGCCGATTTCGATAATGAGATAATTGAACGTTGATCTCTAACGACGTTATTTTCTCAAATTGAAACGTGATATATCGGCTTGTGCGGTTCCGTAATGCTACATTTACATCGATCACGTTCGCCAACGCATCAATGCGAGTCTATGCTTTCGTCACGCTAATTCAATTTTTTCCGTGTATTTTTTTCAGTTGATAATAATATGATAATTGGACGTTTGGCTCATAACGACGTTATTTTTTCAAGGCAGGTTGATTGAATATGACAAATATCGATCACGATACCGTGTAATAGTCTACAATATCCGATTGCAATTTTTGCCAACGCGATTTGCGACATGTCTCTCACTGTGGTAACATATCAAATGACATTTCTACTAATCACTCGCTCCGAATAATGCAGAAGCAGGTTAAAAATATTAGAAGAATTTTAAAAATATTAGCCACGCTTCGCAACTTTATAAATCGTCTATACTATATGCAGCCTTATCTATTTCTGCCAATCGAGAGATTGTTGAACTGATTTTATCTGGGTAGGTTATTGACAGCATGATTGCAATAAGTTGGTTTCCTGCGCGATATATCGATACTCATGCGCGCGAGAAAATGATCCTCTAACGACCGTAATTCACCGCTGTGATTTCCTCAACAATTTCACCACTGATGACTCCGATCGTTAGATCGAAACAGCAGGTTTAACCCTCCATCGCGGAAACGATCGTGAATTATGCGATCCTATCGATTACGCGCGGAATTGCATGTAATAACACTAGCAATGGTAGCCTAATGAAATCAGTCGCTCAAATTTTAGACGTGAATATATTGGATGGTGTATCTGACTAGATATAAATACACAGAATGCGACAGCAGATATAAGCTGAATAAGTAAATTATATTATCGATTTTGCAGATATTTAGAAAGTTCATGTATCACATGTTTATCGATATACGTTCGTATGTGTGTGGCAGATGTTATATATGTCGCATAGAGAAGCTAGTAGATAGTTTGAAACTGTGACTAGTTCCGAAGTATTAGGAGCGAATAAAGCAAGAGAGAAGCTCTATTGCAACGCGTTCGCATACTCGCGTGCATACTCGTTGCATGTGTGTATGCGATCGAATCGATTAGTTCCTTTGGAAAATGCATAGTGCAATAGTCATAGATAATAATCAAAATTAAATGAAATCATAATAATGAAATTTTTATTTATCTTCCCACACAATTTTCTGAAAATTCTTAAATTTTAGTCGAATCGAATTTTAGACGAATATTTTATATTTTTATAATATAAAAATTAGAATTGTTCGATTTTAAATAAATATATTTGATATTTTTAAAAATTAATTTATTCTAACTATCAAAGCATATGAAATTAAAAACTCACTCTTCACTTCACGATTTTAATTATTCGAATTAAATTATCATTATTTCGATGGATGCCTTGGGTATCGTCGTACGCACATCTGGCAAGATGTGAGCCCCATAGGGATGAATAAGAATACGAAAGAGGAATTCTCGACTGATTCAGGGTGTGAAATACAGACCGTAGTACAAACGTATTCTCTAGGATCAACTAGAGTGAGATCGACGGGAAAAGAGACCAGGAGCGAAAGGAGCCGCATTAGGCAGGTGAGACAAGGTGACATGGAGATTGGCCGACCCGCTAGCGCAAGCTATATCTGCTAACGAGTAAAAAGCATGAATGGACGCCAGAGCGGCGCCGTACGTTATCTTGCCTCCTTGTCTCTTTATTATTATTCTCTTGGCCTTCTTCGTCGTTCCGTCTCATCCCTCGTTTGTAGTCTCGCATTTTTCTTTTTCTCACTTGTCTCCTTCTGTCTTGTTGTTTTTCTCCTTCTTTCTCTGTCGTCTTTCTGCCCCTTCTCTCATGCTGTTCTTTTTTTTCTTCTCTGACCTCACCGTCAAGCGGCCTGGTTCTTTCCACTTTGTCTCTTTCGCCTCAACGGGTTATCTCGCTCGTTCGCAGGAGATCAGGTTCGCCGTACTGGTGACAGGACATCGCACAACCTGTTCCTCGTATAGAATTGCTTTTTTGTACTCATCGTGCGCACGGTTCGCCGAGAAGCTCACGGTTATTTTTCCGACAGACTGAGTCATTGAGTGCTTTTAGGACTTTCCGAAGTAAAGATAACACGTGATAATGATTTAAAAGCAGGAACTCTGAAATTCTACGTCACGGTATTTCTTCTGACGAATTTGTAAAATATGATTTTCCAAAGAATCTAAATTTGCCTGAACTCTAAATAAAGTAAAGACAAGTGCTTTCAATGAAATAATAAATTCTGATATCTAAGTAAAATTTTATATGAGAGCATGCGATGCGTTTAATATATTGCAGAAGATTGATGACACTGTAGACACTTAAGACGAGGGCAATTAGTTTACAGTCACGGACACAAGACGTCGCGATAATGTATGGTAACATAATTTACAAGCCTCCACAATGCAGCCACAACACAAGGTACACATAATAGTAACAAAACAGGAATATGCTACGTTCACTTGTACAGTTCCCACTTGTTTCCACTTACTATCACACGTGCGCACGTGACTGTCTGTCGTAAAGCAACCCTTGACTCATCGCATCTCGTGATACGCAAAGGATGCAAAGCCGGAGTCTCATGTCCATATTTATACGTATACATAAGTACGAGAGGATCGTACTTACCGCGGTCTCTCAATCTTTGTGCAACGTTGTAACTCTTGCCGCAGACCTCCCGCATCTCAAAATATCGCAGCGCATCTTACGGCGAACCGGAATTCTACGACGAATAGGAAAAAGTCGATTGGAGCGAGTAATCGATCAAATGGCAGACGGGCATCGGTATCGAGAAAGAGAGGTGGAGATAAACGAGTAATCTAGAGAGAAGAGTCTGACGCTTCAGAAAGATCGAAAGAAAAGAAAAAGGAATCTCCGACGAGCGAAGAGAGAGGAGGAACCTACGTAAGCTCAGTGGCCGTGTCAATGTGTCAGAGAGACGATTCTCGTGGCCGTGGAGTTACCTTTTATGTCCACGTAACGCAACGGGCCCTTGTGGGATCTCCTCATGCGAGTGGTGGGGTATCGGCCTCCGCGAGGAGAAACGAGGAGGCATCGGACCCCGTTGAAGCGAGTATTATCAGCGCGCGGGCTGCGTGAGCGCTGTCGGAATATCAAGGAGTTTCTTTCCGGAGACGCCGTTGGCGTAAGAAATGTTGAATGGAAGGTCCCTGTCGTTGATGAAGGGCCTTGAAAGGGATTGAAAATCGCATCGGTTGTGCGAGTTCTGAATGGAGGAGATCGGTCTCTTTCATCAAAGCATTACCTGTTTTTTTTCTCTCACTGAAGCAATGTTGTTCCTGACGGACGGACAATTAAAGAGGCATCCAGTTGTCCTTTTTTTTGTTCCCCCGGCTGTTCCGGCGAGAATTTTCGACCGATGTAACTGCAGGTCAAACTGTGACAGATTTTTCAGAAACTTTCCTATAGATCAGAAAATCTTGACTTTATATAAAGTGATTTCGTGTGTAGAATTATGTTGCATTTTTCTAACAAGAGATTATTGTACGCGGATACTGTACATGTAATGCACGTTTCGAGTGGGCGATTGATCATTCTCTTGTATGTGAAATCATAATAATAGGCTTGTGACGTGTTTGCTTTTACAAGCCATTGATTATTCAACATGCTGTTGAAACAATTATAATAGATGGACTTTTTCGTTTCTGATTACATCATTATTATCATCATTATCGAAGCGAGTTTTGATTAGGAATCAAACTCGACACTGTCACCGATGATCAATGATCTTTGAAAATACGCATTAAGATATTAATCTTTCTGTGAAAAAAGTCCGATAACACGCTTACTTCCCTATCCAGAAGATTTCAATGCTCAAGCAAAGACAATACATATTCTCACTTATTTGATGCATACAATTTTTTTCTTTTTAAAGAAAATATTAGTTCTTGAATCAAATAAGAAAATAAATATTTTTTTATTATAATTGATGAAGAAAAAGAAAGAGAATATAAACTAACTCATTGAAAATAAAAATAGTTAGATTTAGAAGATTATAATCGAAAAAATGGATAAAGAAATGGCTTATGAGTTAAGCATTAGATAAATACCGGATGACCATGCTTATTTGTCTAATTATACAAACTAATTATAAGAAAAGCATATAAATAAAAATATAAACGATCGCAACATTTCATTGAATTTACATTAAATATGTTTATTTTGTTTTATGTGGGTTCCTCTTTTTCTCTTTCGAATTATGAGAGATAGATGCTTTATATTAATTTTTCAGTCCCGTGTAGATTGAAATTCTTTTCATCTTTCATTTTTGGCATCGTTTGTTTTTACATTCTCGAGGCGAGACCAAACGACAAATGCTTGAATTATTTGGAAAATCAGAACTTAACTTAATATCTCGTTGCATAATTATTTGCATTATATTCTATGTCATAGAATAAAGAATAGGGAAGTGAAATATATAACTGATTGCGAATGATCATTAAAAATTCTCGAAGAGATTATTTTTAAAAATTTACATTAAAATTTTAAGGATGAGAGAGAACAAATTGAAATTAGAACAAATTAAAATTTGATAAAAAAATAATAAACACAAATACAATTCTGCCAGATATCAGAAGATACATTTTATATAATGCAATAAAGGTGTTTCTCTTTATCGCAGATAAACCGTTTCGTGGAACAGCGTGATTTTGTCTCCATGAATTATCGAACAGGATTCCAAAGCGAATTCTTACGCGCGGAGAATATTTTCTTTTTACCCTGATCGGACATAGAGAGCGATTTTCTGCCGATTCGATTCCGGTTGATCACCATCACGCGCAAATTCCATCGGCGAGTCGTAGCATTCCGACGATTTCGCATCGGTCGTAGAACAGTTTCCATTATTGGGATCTGCTCCAGGAGCAATCGACGCTGGAATCGGAAACGTTGAAGAATTCACACACGATCGAACGTTCCCGTGTAGATCGAAACTCGTTTTCGTCCTCCATTTTTGACGTCATTCGTTTTAACGTTCTTGAAACGAGATCGAATAATATAAATATGAGCTTTGAATTGTTTGAAAAATCTTAACCATATCTCATTGCACAATTGTTTGTGTTATATTTTGTCATATAGAATAGAAAATAAAGGAATGAAACATATAATTGATTGTTAAAAATACTCGCGAAAAGGAATTGTTTTTAAATTTATATTAATCTTAAAAAAGAGACATTATATCGGAAATCGTATAATATAAAATTCTTGGCGATGACAGAAACCTTTTCGTCGAAATATTAGCTAAGTTTATATAAAGTTTAAATTTGTATCTCATGGAAAGAAAATAGATTGAATAAATTTTCAGCACACAAATACTTTGAATATTTTTATCATACACTAAGTTATTATAAGTACTTTATTATATATTTATGAACAGTACATACTTTGTTTTCTTGACCGCATTTACGACAATTGCATTTCCGCGCCGTGGAAAACGTTCTGAAACTACATTGCTTATCGGAATTTGTTCCAAGAGCTTCTTACGATTTGCGCGGAACAAACATCTCCGCAGTACCGTTTTATTCCGCGACGATTCTTTCGCGAGATTGCCGGAGTGTTTCTCGCGAAACGACGTCGTGCGGCTACTGGAAATCGCTCCGCAAATACGAGTACGTGTTTTGTGTGCTCATCCGAAAGCACTCGGCGCCCGCCCGATGCATCGGCTGCAAATGGAAACCGTCGCAAAAGCACCGGAATTCATCATCGATTGTCAATATTTTCTCAGGTGTACCTCTTGAAAAAAATATGAAGCTAATCATTTAATGATTAATTGGCTGTATATACTCCTTAGCAAAACGCCTTGCTCGATATTTCAAAATATGTGACTCGTATTAAGTCGAATAAATCTACGAGTTAAATCGAAAAATGGGACAATTTTGTATCTGTACATTCGGTTTGCTTGCTAAATTATTCAGTACCACAAATATTTAAATAATCGAATTTATTATTTCGACAAACACACAACTATCACAAAGAGATAGAGCAAAATTGATATATAAACTGCTAAAAATGTGCAAGCTAATCTGATCACAGAAGATTGTGAGTCGTTTGATACATAAAGAATTAACATTTATGATGGCAATTATAATTGCAACTATAATGGCAACTATAATGGCAATTAGTATTAATCATAATCATAATTCATTGCTGAAAATTAAAAGTGCCTAGTGAATCCTTTTTTTTTTATAGATATGATGATCGTTGTATAAAAAAAAATCATTTCAGCAATAACAGGATTGTAATAAATAGTTAAATAATTAAATGCATATTTTAACAGGTTAACATGTTAATTAATTTAGATAATTGATATTTTTCTGAACGATATTTCCACAATATTGAAAATAGAGCGTTCCTTTTTGCGGACATGAAAAATTCATTAGACAGAGTTACTTGGCCGTGACGGATCGATATTTTCCTCGACGCGAAAATATTATTGCGGTCAAATTAACGAAGGCGATTCATCTTCCGAGATTAATAATCTGACCGGTTGATTGCGCGCGATAATTTACGACAATACGAGCTGTTTCTCGCTAAATACCGACGCTTCTAGTTTACCGGGAATCGCTCCGTAAATAGAGAGAGGATGTGTTTTGTGTGTTTAGCTAAAAGTACTCGAACTTACGGCGTAGAGGAAACACCAAGTGGCTCGCAGCCACTAACGAAACACTCTATTCTACCGGATCGATAACAGCTTGCGTAGATGACGGCGCAAGCACACATCGTGTAATTAATCTTGTGAAGATGTCGACAGATCTATCGAATGACTTTAAATTTTTCTTCGATGTTCGACTCGTCTTTTGAAAAAATTAATGAAGTTTATTATGTCAGGGAGATATCACCACGAATTTTCCGTATAGTAACGACATTTCTAATCACTAAATTTAATTTTGCGTAAAATATACAAAAGAAACTGCAAAAAATAATAATGACCTTCTTTTTGGTGTTATTGTTGTAAAATAGATTTTCGTCGGGTCTCTATTTTCGTATGTTTGTTTGATCTTGCGGAATTTTTACATGATTGACAGTAACGAGAGGTTGCGTTTATTAATAATTAATATATTTTTATTAGAGTGCAAACTGTGTTTATGCAATATTCGTTACGTGGAACCAAATAATATAGTCTATGCAATGGCAAGTTCAAAGTCTTACTATGAAGAAATCACGATTAATAATGCCGACGTAAGATTTCCTGGGAATAATTGACGTAGGGAAACAAATTATTGTTCATAACGTGCATCACGATAAACAAATGCGGCAATCCGCGAATTAAATAACATCAGTACAAATTGATGAACAGGCGCCGCGTAGTCGCCATCGTATTGTAGTTTTCCTGATGGAAATTGCTATTGATCCTCGATAGAAATGCGATTCGAACACGTGGACATAAATTATTTTCTGTAATAATTGTTTTTATTTTTTATCTTGAAATTAACGGCAACCATTATTTTATATTTACATTCAGGACATTTCTTTGTCGAAAAGTTAAAGCGACTTTAACTATTTAATTAACAACAGAAATCAAATGATCCTTTAATTGATATATTTGATTTATTCAAATAAATATATCGTCAAATAATTACATTATCATTATGCATATATAATTACATATATATTACATGCATATTGAATATTTTCTGAAATGTGCTCAAGATATACAGATATGAATGTTCTTTTATTCAGGATGTTCTGACTTATGCAACATATGAAATTATTCATGACATCATATTGCGGACGTACGTGACACCTCACAGATGTTCATTTCGCTCGTTAATTAATCGCATTTTGGCGTTTACATTTAACATGCAGTCACTTTGAATTTTCGGGAATTTTATAACCGTTACGAGGCGCGAGCGATGAGTTTGGACAGGTTTATTCCGCTCGCGAGCGGATTCGCGCTCGAGAACGCCTGCGTTCCGGAGAAACATTTATTTTCACGAATTATACAACGGAAATAAACTGTGGCGGACGGAAAGGTATGCGAGAGCTTGCGAAAGAGGTTTCCACGAAGAACGGGAATAAGCCTACGAAGTGCATATTCGATTAGTCAGCTCGCGTGTGCCCATCGGTGGCGCGTGTCCAATTCTCAACGGTAATGCTTCCCATCGTGAGATGAAATTTCTGATCTTCGCGCGTACGAGATAACTTGTAACTTTATTATAGGATTTTCCCCAATTATGAACGCCCCACTTTCCGCTATAACGATCCGTACGAAATCTTGCGCCCGCGAGGCGAGTGCTCGATAGCTTATTCTCGTCGTTGTTCCAGAATTGGCGAATACTATATTGAGAAGCACGTTGAAATGCTGTCCGGATCCGACCCGATCGTGACGAGTCGATAGTACTCCAAACTATTGTAGCGATTTGAATTATTGATGTGGTCAAATTGATCAATCTATTTTCATCAAATTTATACAGAGCAATATATCTCTATTAATTATTTCTGAATTGTATTTTGGTCAAAGCAACGCGAGGAGAATCGCTTGTCATAATTTACATTCTACGTTGCTATCCAAATTCAATTGTCAATCGATTACTCTTCGATTCTGCTAATTACAACTATATTTAGAATCGTGTTCTATTGCAGATTTTAGCAGTTTGTTTCTTGTACATGCGCGTCGATATTCTCCACTTTGTGTGAGTGAATTCACTTTGAGTGAGTGCCTTGAATTCACTTCGTTCTCTTTCTCTTAAGGATTGATTCGGTAAACGACAGGTACTGTCGAGCGACGTCGGTCGACGATGATTTACGACGCACGTCGGAGTACTCGGTACAAATTGGTCTGACGCAAATGAAGTTCCTGGTCGCAATTTCTCTCCTTTTGTTCCGACTCGGCCATGCGCGGACAATCACGGCAATTTATGCGTCATGATTCGCGCATTCGGTTCGGAGAAACGATTCGCCGGCCACCGGTCGTTGGTCATAGGTCCTCTCGCAATGTGACATAGGCTAGCCGGGAATGTCGTTAATTCGCGGCGAGATCGGCACGAAGGTCGACGCGCCGCTGTCTCCCGCCCGTATGGGCATTATCATCCGGGAATGACACGACTCGTTAGAGCGTTACACCCACGCGATCGCTATCGAACCGTGAGTTTATTCTCTAGCGCTATCCGTTCGCACGATGCAACTCTGTCGTGTTGTGTGTATATTTATTTTTTAAATTTATTTATTTTGCGATTAAAGAAAGGAAGTAAATGCACGGAAAGAAGGATTTTGTTCAACTAAAAATTTAGCTAGATGCATAAAAATAATTTTGTTGGACTATCAAAATAATTATGTAGGACATTCAAGTATGATAAATACTACTGCAAAAAGTTTTGACATTCTGGCAATCAGCTTGACCATTCTTTTACATAATTATTTTGATGATTCAACAAAATTATTTTCAGATATCCAGCTAAATTTTTAGCAAAACTAGTTCAGCAAAACTATTCCGTGTAAGTTGAAGCTGGGGTACGTAATATCACAAATTAAATTGCCAAGAATAACATTAATATCAATAAGCGTTTTAAAACACTGTAAAGAATAGATAATATATACGAAAAAAATGATTAGCTAGATACAGATCTAAAAATAGATTTGTTATTAATACATAATTATCGAATTATATATTAATTATATATTAATAGGATGTTCAAATTGATTGCTAGAATGTCAAAACTTTTTGCAGCATTGCTCATTATGCTCGAGCATCCTACATAATTATTTTTTGATAGTCCAACAAAATTATTGTTATCCAGCTAAATTTTTAGTTCAGCAAAATCATTTTTTCCGTGTAGAGTATTTTAAATCCGATAAATAAAATCGGCACACAGTTTGCATGACCCTGTAAATTGTAAAATTCATAATATATATTATTAGATCCGCTTTGTGAAAATCTTTTTCTTTATTTATGAAATACTATTCTTGATTTCTTTTTAATTATTTAATCAGTTTTGTGTGTGTGTGTGTGCGCGTGTGGGCAATTTATAATCAATTAGATTACATAGTTTTCTCGATAAAAATATAAATCGCAACGTTTGTTTTCTGATTGTTTTGTAAGATATAAGGTAACGTTCAGATTGATAAAATATTATCTGTTTATCGCGAGAAACCGAACAAAATTTGTGGAAAAATTTGGTGGGCGAAGTAAGTTCGGCGTGAGAAATATAATATTGTAAACAAAGCGGGACACTCTGAAAATATTCGCGACACATGATATTCGGTCCGGAAAAATGTACGATTCGGCGGCGGTCGGTGCCAAGGCGAGCGAGGCTTTCGAAAAATGTCGAAGGCACGAGGACACATCGGGACGCGGGAATTCGCGGAACGGTGCCGCGAGAATTCGATCAAATGCTAAAGGCGGAATCCCCCGTCGCGAAAAACAAAAAAGAAAAGGACGCGCTGCGTTATGGTTTGCGCGAATTGCCGCCGTCTCTCGCATTGAGGCGCAGCGCCAGAAATACATGTGATACGAATTTTAATACGACGAAGTGAGCCTCGGCGCGCGCGGTAACCTTTGAGGACGCGACGACGGGAATCGAAGCCAAGGCAACGCGGATTTCGCGAAAGACCGAAAAGCTCGCGCTAGTTCAATGCTGTAATAACTTAGAAGCGGCTATTTTAGCGCGTGTGGATTTTGCGGAAAAATAAAGCGTATAAAATTAGACCTCGTGAAGTATTCATTTTGGAAATGCGTATTTCGCTGATTCGTCAGATCAGTGATGGTCTCTTCTTACTCGGAATAAATATCATTGAAGATATTTATTCCAAGGGGACAACCGAATATCTTTATTAAATCAGCTCTATTTCAGTCTTTTGATAATATTTCTTCGTACATGACACGTATCTAGCGCAAGTCGTGATCGTTTCTTCGAAGACGCGAGTAAACGAAGATCGGTGATTCCGGGAAGCCCGGCACGGATCTGTCGAAAATTACCGCATTAAAAAAGAAAAATAGGCCATCGCTCCAAATTTGTAATTTCAGTTTCCGGCCGGTCGGGAGCAGTGGCGCGATCCCAAAATTAGGTTTGTGAGAATCAGGGAATTCCACTCCCACGCTTCTGCGTGCCGGAACGACATGAGAGATCGTATGGCGCCCTGCCAAAGTGACGTCGAAATTGCGAACAGTGCGCCTCTTCTTTGGTTATCTTATCCTTCTTCCCTCGTTTACCTCGAAGCGACAATGTTTGGCTCATTGCGGAAGCAACTGTGGTTGTTGTGACAAACTTTCCTGGAAGCTCTCCTTAATCTCTGCTTGTAAATCGTAAAAGTGTGCAATTCTTTAGATAATTGTTTCCATAGAAAGGAACACGTATCTCACATAAATGTATTATTTGCCTTGGACATATGCAAATTTATTCATCGGGAACGTTTATCAAAGTGTAGGAATTGATATATCGAGATAAATATATGTTTAATATTAAAAATTAAATATTTATTGTCGAGATGAATTATTTATAATAAATCAGAATTATCATAAATCTAATTTTATTGTCAAGATGAATTATTTATAATAAATCAAAATTATTATAAATCTAATTTTAATTTTTTCTTTAAGAGAATGAGAGAGAGAGAGAGAGAGAAAAAGAGAGAACATTTTTTGGCAAAAAAACAAGTCGTATAAATCAGAAAAGCAGTCACGTAATTATTATATTTTATTACCTCTATTCGAAGAATTACTTATATTTTTGTCATTTGGAACGTTAGAATGCGTGGAATCTGTTACCGGAGATTTAAAGAACATCATCGAGATGAATGATGAGAGAGAAAAGGAGACACACGCATACACGTAGAAGAAGAGTTCAACTTTACAAGCGATCGTGTCTCCGAAATAAGAATCGTGGGAAGCAAGGAATCACGTTCCCACATTCCGGGTGTCGGGATGGCGTAAAGCCATATCGTTCGTATGCCTTCAAGCTGACGTTCAAATTGCAGAGAATACACACATGCGATCTATTCTTTTTCCTCGTTATCGCGACTGCTGCATTTTTCGAAGGAGTTGTATTTGTCTTTCTACCGATGTACTGGGAGAATTCGCACGAGAATATGTGCCCTTTTTTAGTTATTCTCGGAATCGATCGTGGAACAGTAAAACTTTTTTTCTCGAACACACCTCGGAAACTCGCGTGAAAAATCGACGTTGCGAAACGAGAGCGTTCGTTGTATCGCATGATCGATGAGAAACCCGAAGAAAGAACGTCAAAACATCCGTGGAGCAAGATAAATTTTCCAGATTTAGGATAATCGCGCGGTCGAAGGATGGAGATCGGATTACCTATTTCCGGTAAAATGCGAATGTATCGTCGAAGATCATCTCTTCGTGGTCTTATTGCAATCGCTTGCTATTCACAAATTGATATGCATGCTAAAAATGGAGTTTGTTTTGATGAAGAAGCAGAAGCTGATCGACGATAGCGACAGCTTCCTCTTTTCATCATTCGTGCGCGAATCAGATCAGCGTGGCCGTTTTGCGCATATACGCGCTGCATAAAAAGATCGATGCGCCTCGGAATATATAAAAGTGAATTGGTCGTGCACGAAAATAATTCCTGACAACTTACGCGAAGAATGATAATTTCGAGGGATACGACATGAGGTATGCGTCATTGCTGATTATCATATGCATAAGCGTCGTTTTGTAGATCGATATACATTACAGAAAGAACGGTTTTGCTGAAGTATCTAAAAATTTAGATCTGAAAATAATTTTATTAAACTATCAAAATAATTCTGTAGGACCTTCAAACTGCTTGCTAAAATATCCAAATTTTTTACAGCATTGCTCATTATTCTTGAGTTTCCTACATAATTTTGACGGTTTAACAAAATTATTTTCAGATCTGCATCTAGCTAAATTTTGAGATATTTCAGCAAAATCGGCCTTTCCGTATATAAGTAATAAATTTCGAAATCTCAGTTATGACGTTAGTGTCCCAAGAATGGATTTATGAATATAAAAAGTAACTGTAATATATTAATAAAAAGTATATAAAAAATAATATTTTTACAATTGTGTAAATATCTTGAAAGCATGTATCTTCTGCGTTAAACAAGAGTAATTTTACAACAAGATACAATATGTTGTTGTAACTGTAATTTAAAAATTTTCGACGTTATTATATTAAAGTTTCGGTAAGTTGATGCTATTATTATTGAATGACTATTATTATTATCAATTATTAGCAATGACTATTATTATCGAATTTATCATTTTTCTGAACAATAGATATGTTATTACATTTATTATTTCCGAGTGAGGTTTATGCTTATCTCAATAAATATCACAAAAGAACATAAATTTTAATTAGACTCTTGGTTGCAACTTTCTACTGTACATAGTTGCAACTGACCTTATTGCTGTGTTTTACGCAGCGGTGATCAGTGCCGATAAAGGGGCGTCTCTCGAGGCCGTATGAAAGTTTTGCATAAATCGATATAAGTGCAACAGCGCTTAATAGGGGTTGATGTCATGCGTTACTCACCGATTATGGCGGAACAGGTTCTGCTAGACGCGGGATAATCTAACGCAATAATCGAGATACCAGCCTTTCAATTTGTCGCACTCCTAACTGTTCTCGATATTCAAAGCGTGAATGAATTAGCGATTTTCTATGTATTATATTTACTTTAATTAATCTATAGAAAAAAAAATTTCCACAAAAACTAAAATTTTTTAGGATAGTTTCTTCTTTATAAATAGTTTTTATAGAAAAGATCGAGTTTTGTTAAACGCAACAAGATTAATAAGAATATTACTTATTTTACATAAACGATTAGATATAAAATTTTTGTATATGTATATATAAAATTATCAGAAAGGAGCTAAAATTAAATACGACAGTGGAAATTATTATGCTTTTCGCTTCGTGATTATCCAACGATAAATATGCTCGAGTAAAACGATATTCGGAACGTTTTGACGATTTTATTATTCTCCGATAGAATTTTCCTATTATCTGTGATTATCGAAAAATTATTTTCTCAATAAATGAAAACGACGATACAACAACAAAATACTGTATTGTACATATGAGCGGAATAGCATTTGCATATATGATATATCCGATTTTGTTTGTCGATGCATTCTTCAGTGATGCATATTTAGGAAAGAGCTTCAGTTAGAGCCTTATTCTTATCGTTGAACTGATGTGCGGAAATGTTCTTTGACAGTTTTGAATCGTGACCGATAACGATAACCCGTCAAATCGGAAAAAATTGTGTGGATTATTCGAAGAAACGAGGAAAAAGATATAACATTTATGCACGCTATTTTTCATTACATTTTTAATAAGTGTGCATAATAAATATAAGAGCGATGAAGTAATCACGACATGTTCTCTCGCTGACTTTAACGCATCACATTTTTATGTAATTTTAACAATTATACGCAAATCGCATTTAGAGAGAATAATTTAAAAAAAAAAAAGGAAAACTATCAAAGGCATGAATAATTTTTCCCGTTTTATGACATTTATTTTTGTTATTTTTAAAGAGAATATTTTTCTCCCTTTGCTCTATTGATTTCGTGTAATGCCGGCACTATAGGTTGTTTGTAGTCGGAAATACAGAAATAGAAAAGATAAGAGATTGCCATGGCAACACAAATAATCACAATGGACCTCGTGAGCAGTCGGGCTTTTGATAGGTGTGCCTAATGGGGGTTGATGTCATGCGTTACTCATCGGACGAGGTGGGACAGGTTCAGTTGAGACGCGAACATTGGTCGCTGATGTCATAAATGCTAAACGAGAGAGGGGTCTTCCGGGGGACACGTGTTCCTCCCTCGCTATTCCGATTCTGGAGACTGCGCTGCAGTCCACGCCATATTTTTTTTATTCTATCGCTCTCGATTTTTTCTCTTCGAGTGTGTCGCAAAAGATACGCGTCACCGTCGTGTAACAACTGAGACGTGTTGAATCTATCTATTATAACATTAGACCTATCTAGAGTTTTCGAAGAATTCTCCGATGTCTCGTGTCAAGAGACATTTCAATTTACACGTCGTTAATTTTGCTGTTGCCGTTTGTATTTTATGAATTCTGAAATGTTAAACGAATCATTAACATTTGTCATTTCATCCTTTTGATCGGACAATCTTTGTAATAATTATAATGTATGTAAATTTCTTTCATTCTTATACAAATTTTTGACAATCGATATTATATCCATATTATGTGGTAATCTTTGTATTCTGATCTAGTGGTATAATATAATATTTTATATAATATTTTGATGTTGAATACAAGATATGTATCATTTGATAACAATTTTATGTTAAAATTAAGAAATAATACATCGGAAGCGGCGAAAGTCATTAATACTATGCAATAATTAGCAGAATTATAAAGTTGTCATTTCATTTATATTAATCACATTTGCTGTTTTGATTAACTATTATATTTACTGTTTTCCGAGATATTTTTGCGATAAGAAAAAAGTGATAAAACAATTAAATCTAATAATATGATTAAATATTTTTTTTTTCATCATTTGAATCAGCTGGAATAAAGTGTCGCAGTTTTAGCAATTTATCTTCGCCACATATTCAGTAAGAGACGGTTTAGAGCAAACGCACCGAATATCGAAAATATTCGATACAATTGTTCAACAAGTAATTGAATTAACGTAATGGCCATCGATTCTATCTCTTTTCATTAATCGCCGTTATTTATTACGCTTCTTTTTGTTCTCTTCCTCCTGTGAGTTATGCCCCATATATCTCTAATACATGTTTAACTCGGTGCGGTTGTTTATATCCATTAATTCTATTAACAAACACTTCAAAATAAGTGATGTATCCAGAACAGATATGAGGCGGATTGATTCTCGATCATTTTATCCAATGGAGATGCCGATCGATGCTATTAAAATGACACCGTGATCGACCGTCTATCGTTCGCTTGAACAACCCGTCATTTATATCGTACGACGTGATTAATTTTTAAATACAGCCTTCTGTCGATAAATCATCGTCGATTTTCTACCTGCAATAATTCGCATTTGACGCAGTAACGCGATCAGTTTTTCCAGTGTCGGGAGCGATAAACGTATAACGCGGGATCCGGAACAATAAAAATCTCGAAATAACAAAAGTAGGACGACATATTGAAAATTGATAGCACTTAGATGTCATCCCGATATATTTTTCCCCACTCGTGCACGTGCAACGCCCCGAAAAATTAATCTCGAAATCGAAATGTATGCAACGACAGTTTTCAAATATCGAGTCTCTTTTTACATCCCGCCTTTATTTGTTCTTCCTTTATTCGCGATACGCGAAATTTTTAGGATGGCGGTTCCGTATTTCTCTTATAAAGGGGACAGAAGAATGAGACGCGTATTCATCTCCAGCTGAGAGCGTTGTAAACGCACGGTGGCATTATGGAGGTTTCGTGGAAGCGAAATGAGAGCAGGCGAGGGAAGCAGAGTGGAGAGGATTCGTAAAGACCGCTGCATCGAACCGCACGCGATACGAAGAAATCGAAACTTTCTTGGAACTTTGCCTCCTCCGAGGGGCATCCTCTGCGGCGTCTTCTCGCGACGTGATGCACGTGTCCATAAACACGCGTGCACTACTGCGATGCACTATTCCCAGCAACGTTATTTCCGCGGAAGTTTGAGGGAAGCGCTCGTCTGCCTTATTCGCGCAAAATGAAATTTTCATCCGACAGTAATAACGATGACGTTACCACGCAGAGAATATTGGTTGCGAAAGTTTTATTTACTAATGATGAAATTCTATCGACCTCGGAAGCTTTTAATATACAGTCAGTAAAAGTGGAATAAATCGGTTTTTCGATGGTGCCTGGTGAATAAAAAAAGAATTATAGCTTTTGTCCATGATGGATTTATTTGTTTTTCATCTTGAAATTTGCATTTTTCAACGGATTTCTTTCGGAATAGAGAGCGTTTGAGAGAGAGAGAGAGAGAGAGAGAAGAGCGATTACAGTAAAGGTTTTTCAATGGAAATGCTGGGCACTGCGCTCGGATGTGCGCGCGCAAATTCCAAAATAATGGGTCGGCAGAATCAATGAAATTAATGAAACGGCAATTTGTGCTAGACGTCACGCCCGGCGAATACAGCGAAGAATTCGTTGAGCGTGAATTGGAGACGCGTATTGTTTCGATTAAAAGGACGCCGCGTCATTGATCGCCGAGAGATACGACGACCCCGGACTTCATACCTCTTGGCATCGTGCTCATTTATTCGCATCGCTGTGAAAGAATTGAACCTTTGTCCTACTTAACCAGTTTACCACCTGATAGGATAGACCATCCTAATGCTCTACATGTGTAGTGGCTTTCGAGCAAATTAAATTGCTATATTGCATGCTGTGTTGAGTGCGTTTGTTCGGGATAATAATTTACGTAGCGTAAAATGTAGGTCGTAAAAAATGAGTAGGCTTGTAGAGGAAATACGAGTATTTATGAATAACTCGTAATTTTTTTTTTCAACGAAAACTTGCGAGACTTTTTTATCTATTTATATATCATCAGATTTAATTTTGATTTAAACATTTAAGTATCAGTATTTTAGTAATTGAATGCACGTAAAGATAATTTTGTTGGACTATCAAAATAATTATGTAGGAAACTCAGAAATGATGAGCAATGTTGCAAAAAACTTGATTATTTTAACAATCAGTTTGAACGTCTTACATAATTATTTGATATTATTTTAATAAAATTATTTTCAGATCTATATTTAATTAAATTTTTAGATACCTCAACAAAACATGATTTTGCAAAACAGCAAAAAAACACGTTTTTTCCGTGTGGGAATTAGACGTTAGTGAAAATTTGATCTTCTGAATGTCAAAATAATCATTGAGAGACTCTTTGCTCGAGATCGTTATTGTTTTGGGACAACGGCCTTTTGTTGCGCTACCTACATTTGTCGGCCGGCCAAACGCATCTGCTTTTACTTGGGAGATTCGCTGTACATGTCGTTTACATTATTCACGTTATATTCGCAGTTCCAGAAATGTTGGCAGCAACCGGTGTTGTCAGAATCTGTTAACGCTCTATTGTAGGTTCTGAAATTTCGTAACATAATTCGATGGATGGCATTTTCGTGAAATATGAGCTTTTCACGCATAGCATTATTTCCTCTTTCAAAGAAAAGACCTTGAATTAATATGTTAGCTAATATTACAAAATATTATAAAATAATAATTACATAATAATAAGTATTATAATGTCTCTTGACTATAATATTAATTGAATATAAATTGAAAACATGTTGATATTTCACAAAGGTTAAAAGATTTAAAAAGAATATAAGTTATGCTATCATATTTTAATTATACATAATACATTTTATAAATTACTTATTCAAAATTATTTCCTCATTTGAAATTATTAACTATTATTATTTTTATGTTTAACTCTAAAAAACTTTTTATAAGATTGAACAATTAAAACTGAATTTATGCGTTATAAAATTTCTATGAAGAACATTATAATAATAATTATTTTATAGACATTTATTTTAAATCTTTTCTAAAAATCTAGGAACTGTAAATGTGCTCGCTTGAATTTTTCTCTTTGAAATCGAGGATCCGAGGCGCCGCAAAGGCGTCGGAATATGAACGATATCACATTATTATTTACGTTGCGCATTTAAAGCGCTAATTGTAAGCACGTGGTCGCTTGTTGAGAAACGGATTTCTGGGAATCCATCTCGCGTTTCTTAATTCGGTGACGTTCTCGCATACTTTTCTTCCGGTTATCACGGTTGAGATGTCGTAAACATCAATAGAAAAAAAAGCGCTGTTTCATCATGAGCTAGTAGTAAACATAATTTCGTAGTGACGCGAGATATATGATGTAAATGAAACCCGATGAGTCACTGGTTCTGACACTTCGACGATTATCTGTATACGTTTCTCGGAACGAGATTGGATTTATGAAGATATTATGGAAGACTTTGCCGTTTATTCCTCGCTCTATTCAAAAATCTACAGGTGATTCTTAAAGGCCCGAAGATTATAATAAATATTTCGCCTCTGTTTGTTTTTACAATGTAAAGGTCTTGAAACTTGCAAGATTCAAGAGGTAACGAAGCTCTTTGTTTTCTTTCACGCGATTCACATCGGCCACGCCGTGCGGCATTTCGCGAGGAGGCAGGAAATAAAGAAAATAGACCAGCTTGTCGGGAGAACTCGCTAATGACCTTACTGCGCAGAAATGGTTGCGAGCGTAGCGTGGTGAATTCCCGGGAATAGAAACGTCATCTACGAGAAAGTGCAAACCTCGTCAGCCTGCATCCTTTCCGTTCTCTACCGCACCTCTCATTCTTCTTGTTCCGTTACTCTCGGGTTTCTCAGGAGATTCCTCGCGATTCACTTCATTCGAATCACTTGATCGAGCACCTGAGAAACGTTCGCGTTTCGCAAGAGGGCATTCAATTTTTTGACGCGAAGTTTCCCATAATTTTTACAATATCGAGTCATGAGTGAATTCACTGACATTTATTTCCGTGAGATTCGATTTCGAGGAAACGCGAAGGAACGGTTCGTTGAATTGGAGAAAAAAAATCTGACGAATTTTAAAATTGATAACATGGAGAGATACAGTATAATCCTAATTTCCATTTATGGCGGTCGAAGTCGAAATTTTTCGGACGGCTGTAAAAATGTGGAACCTTCCATAGCTTTTTCCATTCTCTTTTTTAAGCGAGCGCATATTCGACTGTTACATCTTATCTCATTGAGGCCCGTGGAGGATCGGAGGTATATTCCGGCCCGTTTCGTTAACTGGATACGAAGGTTTTACGACTTTTTTTACGATTGACGCCATTATTTTATGAAAGCCCGTTTCCCGAACGTCGGCACGTCGTGAACTCGCTCTCATTACGTTGACACACATACACACGTTACACACATACACATATACTCACGTATGTATATATCTCGCGATGAAGGATCAGAAGACAACGAATTCTTGGCACCATGACAGACTCGTGAATGAGAATTTCGCCTTGTTGAAAGCGGAAGTACAGAAATTTGCGCTGATGTGATTCTACCCCCCCCCCCCCTCCCCGTGTCAAATAAACTGACAGTTTTATTTTCATAAAATTAGGCATCTTTGTCGAATTAAGTGAAAAACAAACGGAAAAAACAAATAAACGTATAAACAAGTCATAATTATGAAACGAAAAAGTATATTATAATCATATTTCATAAGTGCGCAATTCGAGCGTATTGTCCGGAATATGGTTGAAATTTTAAGGTCCCAGACACAATGAGAGGAATAAGGAACAGGGAATTAAATATTAGGAATTAGGAAAAAGTCAAAGTAAGACGAAATATCGCATTGCCTCTGGCTTGTACCTAATTCCTAATATTTAATTTCCTGTTCCCTATTCCTCTCATTGTGTCGGGGCCCCGGCAATCCGTAACTTTCTTCATATGTTCGTTTCGCAACGATTTTCTTTTTTTTGTCTATTTCGATTCGCGAATGATATTCGTTCGCAGTGCATCGAGAAATGCGCGCGATGCGCTATCCGTCAAGGAGCGACTTTCTGGCAGGATGACAAGGTGTCACCTCGTCTTGTTGTTTCCGCGAAATCGTAAAACGCGAATCTGTCGTAATAGTGCCAATTCACGGACGATCGAGCGCGATATCCATCGCGGAAAGAAAACTGCAACGGACCGCCCGCAATCCCCTCCGTGCCGTCCGATGCAATTATGCGTCCGCGAGGTGGGCGTAAATTGCGACACACACGCATGCACGTACGCGCAATGTGCACGCGTTTTCCAACAATCGTTCGTGTGCGCATTGTGTCGAAAGTATACCAGTTAATTTGCCGTCGGCGAAAGCGTAATTATAGCGTTGAACCGTTTGCGTGCCGCAAATCTGTCGACGGAATTCTAAGAGCGGATACAGTGTTATCTACTAATGCATATTTTTCTCTGTCTTTTGCTGCTGAATCTAACAAACGAAATACTCTTGCTGACTTTTTTCTTTCTCTTTCTCTTTCATTTGCTCAGCTGTTATCAATATTAGAATTGTGTTATGAAAATTAAAAAAAAGGAAATAAATAAATAAAATGAAATGTTATATTATCGGCATAATTCGCTTTCACTCCTTTTAGAATTTAATTAAAAAATTGCATATTTTTTAAATTTTCTTTCATGATTTTTAGTATCTAAAAGTATCTTATTGAACGTTTAATTAAACATTGAATACATCATGAAAATCTATGTATTTGCCGCGAAACTATTGTATTATTTCATTTGCTTCGGTCATGTTGCTGACAGAGCGCAATACGATTTATACCTCGTATAAATCTTTAAGAATATGTTAATACGCTCTCTTGGGAAACTCACATAATATAATACCGTTGGTAAGCCGTACGATGTGAATATACGAGCGAGTGATAACTAATGCGCCTCGTGGGTTTTATTTTTGTATACGATATTTAAGGGTCAGTGGCGCTTAGAAAATCCTGACTACGTAATTTCTGCGAATTATTTCAAGCAGATGCACCGTGAGTAATGCACTCAAAATAATTCTTCCTCGCTGCTCGCTGCGCAATATCGAGTTGAGCGAACGGCCAACCGGACAGGACGATCTTTATGTAGATTCGCGGAAAAAAAAGCTCGATTTAGTCGGCACCTAACTCTGCTTTCTGTGCCACGTAAGAAAAAAAGTGACGCAGGAGAAATCCGCTAACAAAGTATCGGGTGATTTAATGGCTTACGAGATTCTCGAAATACCAAGCCTCGAGTCACATCTCTGGTGAGTCTCTCTATTTTTTTTTTCCTTTTCACTGGCACCGTCGAAAGCGCTATGAATCAAGACGAGGTCATTTGCATTCATCACCGTACTACGTACGAGCTCGTCAGAGAGGACCCGCGTTCCTATTTTCGGACTCGCCACGTTTCGACCGAGCGGGATCGAAGTTAACGATCGCGTCGTTAAACTGTTTGTACAGTCGTCTTGTGAGCTGTCATTTTTTGACAAGTCGCGAAATTTTGCCTTCTGCAATCCGTTGTAACATATTATCGAATTTAATTATTATATAATTTCATCTCTCGATCCTTTGGCTCGCGCTCGGTAAGCGGCCGTAGATCAATGCTGTTCCAACTAAATATGAATAAATTGAATTCAACATTCGTGTGTGTTTAGGATTCGGCGGCAGATGACAGATGATAACTGCTCGCCAGGAATAGTGCGCACGTCGTTTGCCTACTTTACGTAGACACTTTAAAATATCATCCTGACACTTCTTGCTTAACGCAGAAAAAAGGAATGTATTTTTCTTTAATTTATACCAGCGCTGAGTTATTTATGCGCAAGGTGCCTAGAACTGTGATGTTAGAGACAAATAAAAAATTAACGGTGTTGTGTTATAATATATACTAATTTTTAATATTATTAAATATTAATCGCGAAATATATCGAAGATGCCTCCAATTATAATATATATATATATATATTTTTTTTTTTCAATTACAATATGTATATTTTCATACAATTAATTATATAAACATTGTTTAATATTTAATTTCCAATACTTATAGATTGTACTTTCATTAACTTAATGTATAATAAATCTAAATAATTTTTATGTGTATTGTGTATTAATTTTGAATCTAATTCTATTTCTTAGATATAATTTTAAGTAAAACTAAATGCATATAATAGTAAAAATTTTACGAATAAGATCTGTCTTTAAAAAGAAGATAAGAATAAAGTGGAACTTAAACTCAAAACGTAAATAGATGTGAACTTTGATGACAGCGGTATTACGTGAAATTAAATATTTTGGCTGCGCGCGAGTAGAATAGTTCACGGCAGCGCATGTAACAAACAGAATTGCGTGCACTCTGCGACGGGAGGTTTTCCAAAATTGATCGCATCTGCTTAATCGCCTATTTCCATCCTTCCTGGTGACTCGTTGATGCTTTCGGTCGTCCGCGCTGCGCGGTCCGAACGAGTTTTGGCGAACTTCCAAATCGCGACTACCGCACACACATCAGGCCACTTTGGATTCTATACGATCTATTTTAATGTCGAGTTGCCGATTAATCATTAGCTCGCTGTCACGTCGAGTCGACGGTAGTGTCACGCTTTTCTCAGATCTCTTCCTTTCGCGAAAAAAAGGGAAAGGGAAGAAGAGGGAAGGAAGAGAATAGAATTCTTCTTGATGAAAACGGCGTCATAGTGAAACATGTTTTCTACTAATTATACTAATTCCTTTCTACTAATTATACTAATTCCTTTCATCGCGAATTGTCTGATACTCTGATGATTAATACAATCATAGTTTCTCAGCATTCAGCGCGCGAGTACTTACTCGAATCTTACTTAAATCTTACTTAAATCTGATTTTCTAAAGCTGCGCTAGGAAATGGCGCGTCATCAGTTAAACGCTGTTTGATTCATCAATTCTGACAATGATATCCTTTGTGCATAGAAGTCGAAACTAATTGCAGGAGAATTCCGTAGTGTCAAAGAAGCCGGATTCCAGGAAAGAGCCTGTGCAAAATTAGCGTTTGTTCGTTAATTCTCTCTTAATAGTAAATTTTATTTAAGGTTAATTAAAAAACAGTGCTCTGTGTTATACATATATTGTACGCATAACTCGCAAAGACCTTCGTAAATTTCAATATTAAATATCTCCATAATTAGATTTTGCTGAAAATTTCTGCTGGGAAAAATTTTATTTCTCTCTTTTTCTTCCTCTTCTCTCCTCTCTCTTTCTCTCATATATATCCATTAAAAAACAATAGATTGTCTTAAAATAACATTTTTATATTGTTTCCATTAACAATGTCATTCTGTTGCTATAACACACTAATGACAAAGTAAGCAGTCGTATCGAGATGATTTCTGACAAGATCTCTTGCGGCTCATAAAATCGCAGCTGGTCAGAAATGCAGCCGAGATATCTCTGGCGTTAGCAATTAATTGTTATGCGTTCATAAACGCTTGAGATTTACAGTTAGAATTTATATATACAGTTATGTATTTTCCGCGTTTTTGTGCGGTCATAATATGCGAACGATATAAGTCGATTTGCATATTATTCTGAAAATGAGCAAAAGTCACTATTGTGGCTTTCAGAAATTGATCCATTCTAACTCTGTATAAATCTTTTAATTTTAGAGCACATATGATTAATTTACAATTTTATCAATTTTCTCTTTTTATGAAGTTGATTAGTTTGGCTATTGAGGGGCTTAATTATCAGAAATTGACATCTTTAAATATCGTAATTAAGAAAAAAGAAACAAGAAATATCGTGATTTATGCCACTAACAAGAGAGAACTCTATTGGCGCTAGTGTTATTAAAGAATGTGATGTACAAAAAATTATTTATTGAATTTTAGAATTGTTTCGTATAATTTGATATTATTTCGGAATGTAGGAAACATACAATTGTACAAAATGATAGATCGAAACTGCAATTATAAAGATAAAAACGTAGTAAATATTCCGGTAATAAAAATCAGGATTTGACGCCATTTCAACGCAGAAAGAACAGTTTTGTTGAAATATTTAAAAAATGTAATTAGATCGGAATAATTTTGTTGAACTATTAAAATAACTATGTAGGACGCTTGACAATGATGCAAAAAGTTTTATCAAGCAGTTTGAACGTCTTATGATTATTTTGATGGTTTAAACAAAATTATTTTTAGATCTGTATAGCTAAATTTTTATATTTTATATTTTATAGCTAAATCAAGCTAAATTTTTTAGATTCTTTCAAAATCGTTTTTTCTGTGACGTTTCGGAGTTTGAGAAAAACGAGATTTCAATTTTATGACTATTTACGACGCCCACTATTGCACATATTTATACATTTTCGTTTATGACGAACATAATGATTAATCATATAATTACGACTAATTTTCTGATGGCACATGTAAAATGAGATTTGCACTTTAAGATGAAGCCCAAGTTACAATCAGTCAAGTCACGTCATCAATTGCTTTAATCTATATTATAGATACAAAAGAGATATTTAGAATAGAATGTACGACGTATAATTTTTGTACTGTGTATATATGCCTTCCTTTATTAGCCACTATTAATTGCGTTTGATTCGCATGTGAATCAGTTGCGTAAAATTATCGAGCATAAAATGAAGCAATCGTAACTCTGTACCGTTACTTGGCGTTCGCCTATGACACTTGCACTTATGGTAACCGCAGTTAATTCCGTATGCTATAACATCACTCGTAATGTTATTCGTAAACGCACTCTAAGTGCGCATTACGATCGCACTTATGAATTGCGTGTCGCAACAGCACTACTACACAACATTTACATTCAATAGTTTCTTTTACGATTTCTTATGTGTCTTTTTTCTCGCCTCTTTGTCGCGACTGTCATCTTTCATCTTTTTTATTCTCATATATATCATTACTGCGGATCGATTACCGCCTGAGATAATCGCAGTTAATTTCCATGGTCGGATAACATGTAAGTGTGCGTGGATGCATTCTATCTATTGGGAACGGACTACTGTGCGATGCTCATATAAATCGCCACTTAATAGTAATATCATGAAAATGATCATCGCTAATCTTGCGATTGCTTCATGCGAGATGAATTATACGTTGTACACATCGAATAATGTTTTCCTGTTAATTAATTAAGCAAATTATCAATCAAATCCTTGGTTATATCAGAAATATGTGCATAAAATTATAATACAATGAGTATTGCACTTTTATATTATTTTTATATTATTTTTTTTTATTTTGCTATTCTTAGAATTTTCAAATATCCGAGCAAAATAATATCTTGAAATTAAGGATTTTTTATGGACGTATTGTCTTAGATTTTTTATAAATTTAGATTACATATGGAAAGAGCGATTTTGCTGAGGGATTTAAAATTTTGCTGAATACAGATCTGAAAATAATTTTGAACGTTAAAAATAATGAGCAATGCTGTAAAAAATTTTGATAGTCTAACAACTAGTTTGAACGTTCTACTTAATTATTTTGATAGTTCGACAAAATTACTTTTCTATAGCTAAAATTTTAAATCTTTTAGCAAAAAACCGTTCTTTCTGTGCATTTTTAAGATTTTATATATCTATTATCGTATTCCCACATTGAATCTGAATTTATTTTTTAAATAGGTAATAAATCAGATCTTTCATACGCATTTTACTTGTACGTGAAAATGACTCAAGAGACGCGTATTGCGGTTACTAATCATAGACTTTACAATCACGCCAATCTATTTTGCATTATATAATACTATTATTTCGATTTCGTGACATTTACCGTCGTATACACAGGTAATGTAAATGATATATTATATGATAAATGTCCCGGGATTTCGCTTAGTGATCTTTGATTGCAGGTAATCGTTGATCACTTATTTTTAGTAGTCCTTTCTAATATAATTACACTTTGATTCCTGGTAAGGATCGTAAATGCTGCGAAATGACCCGTTTTTCTTCAACGTGACCTTTACAATATTATAAGTTAAGATGCGTAATTTTCAAGCGCTACCAGCATCTGAGCGGATGATTCTCGCAATTGGAAGGTACACGAGGGAACAATTATGATTGCCTTGACTCCGGCGGTGGCTCCTGATCAAGCAAGTCAGAGTATCTGCGTGGCAAAATAACGTCTTTATTCAACTTTCATGGAAATCGCTGGTGGCACTGTTGTTTCTCTCATTCCGCGAAGAGAGAAACATACTCGCGTGCCGGCTGCAAGCAAAACCTTCTCTATGTTGACGTTGGATATTGAGTCATTCGATTCAAAGTGGTTTGCGTGCACTTGCCGCTATTACGTTATACATGATACATCAACTGCTTATGTTGCTCGATGAATATGTTCCGATCATACTTCAGTAATTAACATGTTAATATCATTAGCACGTTAGAACGGATTCAAATTTTAGGAGTTTTTTGGACGCGGATATTTGAAATTAATTGACTGGAACAGTTCCATTAGAGAAATACTTCAGTTAGCTGAAATTAATCTAGTTAATTGTTTAATTAATACTCGAGTCAATTCATTGAATTGATTAATATATAATTCTGCTTGTGTGTTAATTTGAATAATTACATGTCACACTTCGTGATTATACAACCATAGTAATAATTAGAATGTGTGTGTACATAAATATTTGTGGTAGCTTTATTAATCGAGATAATTCGAATTTAAATCGCTCATCTGCATATTTTTGAAAATGGTAGATTGCAAAAAGGTTGCAATTAAAAAATAGAAGATTCTTGACGACGCCATCATCGATAGACGGTATGAAATAAATGTTCTCATTGCATCAGTCTTATAATGATATCGTTATCGCATATGTATATCTACAATTGTACATATACACATTTGCAATAATATTATTTCTTATTTTATCGATAAGATTATTAACATTATGACTTGCATTATCATAACAAAGAAATTTCTAATTCAATGTACAAGCGTAATGATCTCTAATCTAATTACAGAATTTCCTTGTATAATCCAGCGGTGAGCTATATACAAATAATGTATTAAGCAATGTATTTTCTTTTTTTTTCAATATCAAATTATTTCAATCGGGAGACTCAAACCTGGATACGCTCATTACTCTCTAGGATCTGTTAAATTATTAAGTAATATCTTGTAAGAGGTCAAGCTATAAGCATATTTGCGACAGGAAATCTGTACCGGCAAATAACGCGAGCTACCCTGCATGTGCTACTCTCTCCTGGAAAGCGTTTTCAAATGATTCGAGCTTACGTAATTTCTTTGTAGACCGGTCGGATCAGGCTGAACGGATCTAAAGCTGACTAATCGCGGGTTTCTTGTGAAAGTGATGTTTTTTCCTGCGTATTATAATCGGCTGCGCCGGAGAACCAATCATGGTTCTGCTATTTCTTCGCGTAAATATCGCAGTGTATCACTGGAGCATGGATTTGCGTATGTAATCACCTGCCGTTGTGTAGCAAGTTACGCCTACGTGCAACCAATTTTAGATTGGACAGGATACCGGATAGAGATGAGATACCGGAATATATCTCTTAATCTCATTTAAAATGTAAAAAGCCCCAAACGTGTAAAATCAATTAAACGCATAAAAAATTTGTATTTGAGAAAGATTCGTGCGTTTTATTTAACACTCTATTGATCGTCAAAAATTTGGTTGAACGAGTTACTTGCTATTAATTCTTTTTTATAACATTACGTCGGTTAAATCATAAATAATCGGATTTTATCAGATAAATCGATTTTAAATGAGCAGTAACTGGAATGTATTTCGCACTTTGCATCGGAATTCCGTTGATTATTCTCCGGAACGAACGATCAGATCGAGTGAATCAAAAATTACGTAAGGCACACGGAAATAACGTGACGTAACAAAATTTGCGCGAGAAAATTTCCACGAGGATCATCGCACTTGCATTAATTTAGCGTTAGATTGTTCGAGGAATCCCCGTCTTCATCTTGAAATGCGGTTCTGGGAGGATCGTTCCTGGAAGATTCACGCGTGATCCAATGCGATTTAATATGACTTCACGGGTCTATTAATCGAAATGACCGAGTCCGAGCGCCGATTCGCGGAAATCTCGCCTCGTCTTTTAATGAAAAAGCCGTCGTTTCAAGGTAAACGTCGTGGTGATCGCGGAACGATCGTTGCCGGACGTTGCGATGTAAGCCGGTGAAAAAAAAAGAAGGAGATTAAACGCTGCGTTTTATATAATCGGCTGATGAGCGAAAATTTAATGAGTGTCCCGAAAACTGATTATCAATGAAGTTCGACGTTTTTACCGTTGCCAGAATGCAAATCATGCGGTAGAGCGATCGCTCTACCGCATGAATAATAATCCTGATAAGCGAACTATAGCAAACTTGTTAGATTAGCGAATGTAATTGTCACAGATGTTGTTTTAAGTCGAAGTAACGAGAATACAGGGGATCTCGGAGAATCCGCTTATCTTAATTTCATCGACATATTCTTTGCGAATCCGAGGTCAAGTCTTGCTTATCGCTATTATGCAAACTGCCTGATTGTTAAAGGTCAAAGTAAGAAAGAAAACTATCATTCGCTTTAATGTCGAGCTCACGAAACTCTCGTCGATGTATCTTCTACCGATTCATTCCAGATAAATTCATACAATTAAGGCTTCCCACGAGATGGAGGCGGCAAGATTTTCACACCGTATTCGCGCGTGTACGTCTGGCAAACGGATTAATACAAAATATCGGTTTTGCCGTTGAGACATTGCGTAGTAGATTCTAACAATGAGCAAGGTCACGGTATCTGTTCTGCTGCATAAACTGTCACGTTACGATTTATATAACTCGTGTCGATATCGCGAATATAGGTGTAGATTGTAGACGCGTCGTATGTGCAGCAGAAGACCTGTTACCCTTCAAATGTTACCTAAAGGTCGATAACCCGCGCTTATCTAATTACAATGGAAAAGCGGCTTCGTCATGCGTATCTGCTCGCGCCATCACACATCGGAAAAGAAATCCTATATTCCATTCCTTCCCACGAATACGCGATCGCAGATATCGTCGTCGTACGCTATGAAAAACTCGTGGCTGCGCAACGCTACGGACGCGTTGTGCGGCGCGCTTGTTAATTAATCACGTTTAACCACGTATTTATGCAAGTTCGCGTCGCGATTAATGTCAGCGGGATCACAACGCGATAGATAGCGGAAGTGACTGGAATAATAATCATTGCCGCGACATTTCCTTCCACCTCTTGCGCATTGCGACAGTGACATTCCGGAGAAAATGTGACGAACAAAAGCGACGTCGATTTTTAATTAGAAAGAATTACGTCAGATGAAAAATATTTATGACTTATGATTTATCGGATCTTTTCTTTCTCAAAGTGTGTGTATTTTAGCTCTAACTTATCAACTTTATTTAATTGTTACAATCATAATCGCTTAACGTATTTTTGACACATGTATATGAACCAACTTTTTAAGATATTATCTTTGCTAATGCATGATACAATTATTTATTTAGTTCTCTAGGTTGATTTTTCTAGAATATAAAAAAATCTCTTTTATTCTTCTTGATGAGTTATATATATATATATATATATATATATATATATATATATATATATATATAAATCAACAAGAAGAAAGAGATTTTTACATTCTAGAAAAATCAACCTAAACTGGAGAACTAAATAAATAATTATAAATAATTAATTATATTAAATTATTATAATTATTAAATTATTAAATAAAATATTAACTTATAAGGTTACGTCCTCTTCGAAGAAAATTTCACTCGATATAATATAGTATACATGTACTATATGTTTCGAGTAAAATTTTCCTCGGAAAGGAACGTTTTGGAATGTAACTTAAGATAGTATTTAAAAAATTGATTTATATACATATATCATCAATAATATGTCAAGCAATTACAATTGTAACAAGTAAATAAAATTGGGAATTTATAAGATACAAGGATACATTTTGCATATATATGTATTTATACGTATATAGGTGCAAATGTCTTTTTATCTTTCCGTCCTTTTATCTTTGTAAAGTAACAGTGATCGTTTTCGTTCCGGTGAAATTGAAAAATTCTTGTAACAGCTTGAAACATTCTCGGAATGGCTCTTAAAGCAAGACTCACGTATGCCATAGTTAAAGCGCAACAATGTGATGCGCTCCTTTCTGCCTGCAGCGAATTTACCAGAGGCAAGTGCGCCATGTAATTTGATCAATGGTACCGATTCGATAGCGATCACAAAGTTGCCGAAACTATCACATTATACTCACGTCAGAGATCGAATTGCCGGACTTATGGCACCTGCAATAGAAATTCCTGTTCTTGGAAGCTTCAGATAAAAATCGTTTAAAAGATCGATAATACATTGCATCGATAGTGCTTAATCTCACGATTAAAAGATTATATTTTCTAAAAATATTTATTACGTTTGTGTGCCGCATTTGTACGTGACACGACAAAAATTTGTTGCTGATTAATTTGTTATCAAAGTTCAGATTACGGGCGTATCTTCGGTTCATGGAAATATTTGCATCGCATCTGTATATCGCATTTGTGTACACCGCGTGTCGAGATTCCGAGAGGAATATCTTGAAAGCTTAAACGAGTTTGACACGGAAAGTAGAGAGACGAGAGGAACTTTGGCAAAGACACCGAAGTAGAGGAACGGGAAAAGCGACAAGACACAGGAAGAGTAGAAAGGGGTCGAAGTACAGTACGTCTGTACACGCGAGTCTGATAAAGCGTCGAGCTGTTCGTAATAAGAGCCGGCAGAAAGTTAGCTGAACCGTGAAGCCGAGGCCGAGAAGGGCCACGATGGCGAGAGTTCCAGGAACATCGCGTTCCTTCCGAGAACTCCATACACGAGATAGAGAGCCGCCGGCCCGCCTCGGTGCTTCTTTTGCTCCTTTCTCTCTATCCGCGTCTTCTACCGTCCTCTTTCCCATTCGGTCTCCCGCTCGCGCGCGTCGTGGAACTTTGTCGGACCGTTTAATTCTTGCCAACTAGAATCGACGTCCCTGAAAACTTGAAAAGAAAGGGCGCTGTTTCGTGCGTTAATCGACGGCTTTTATCCGCTTGACTTGCGATGGAGAAAAGGGAACTGTTGTTGAAAGTTCTTCGGATGATTCTGCGAAAAAGCAAAATTTTGATTGTTGCCTTCTCTTTCTTTATCATGAAAAATATAAGTAGAGATAATTAGAATATTTAGATATTTAAAAAATCGAAGACTTACTTTTCATGTATACATCATACACAAAAGAATGATTTTGCTGAAGGATCTAAAATTTTGCTGGATAATAATCCTGATCTGAAAGGTCTGAAAATAATTTTGTTGGAACCTTAAAAATATTACTGCAAAAAATTGTGATATTCTAGCAACTGGTTTGAGCATTCTACATAATTATTTTTAACATAGTTCAAGAAAATTACTTTTCTGATCTGTATCCGACTAAAATTTTAGATCCAATTTCAACAAAACTGTTCTTTCCGTATATGAATTACGTATAGCATTGGAAGAAATCTTTTGTGGCCTAATAGTAGACTTCAAAGGGACATAATTGCAAAAAGAAGTATCGTCAAAGTATCTGGTACTTTGCTCCTGCAGAGAGGCATCATCGCCGTGTTACTAAAGTATGATTTTAAGATCATATAACATCTGATAGATAGGCTATCATTTCGCACTTTGTCACGCTTCGTTGTTCATACTCGGATGAATCTCGCCAGCAATCGCCGGGATCATTGTCCCCGTTCAAAGTATCAACGAAGGTTCTTTTGTCGGAGGCCATCTTTGATTCGTTCTCAGAATCGAAGGAGCCAGCAGGCAGAGACGTCTTCCAGCACCGATCCTCATCCACGGAGGTAACGCTTTACCGTTCCTCTTTCTCAACTTCTCATGTTGCTTCTTTACTCTTCATTATTCAGGATGAGCCTTACTTCTTTCTCTTCTCCTCACCTTTCATTTTCTCCGTTTTCATTTGCATTCGGTCCGTATGTATCGTTCGTTGAAATTATTTGCACCTGGCTTGCTAGTTGTTATTTCTTATTATCTTATTCATCCAGCTTATACGTATATAATTTTGTATATTTTATTTTATAATACATAGCCGCATAGATTTAATTTTTGTTTCTATTTAGAAGTCGTTTTTAAGTTAAAAATATTGTTTCTATTTTTGCGCGATTAACATGACCTCATCTCGTTAACGACAGTTTTGCTTATCGTCTAAAGAATCATTAAATATCGATGTACGATCGGTTCTTGGAAATGCAATCAGCAGGCGGTCATCTTCCGCTGATCCTCCTCGACGATGCACGATGTTCTTCGTCTCTTCCCCGAGAGAGTCCTTACCTTCTGTTTTATTTTCCCTTACTCTCTCGCCAATTCATTCCTTCTCCTTCCTCACTTCTCTCTTCGATTCCTTTTACAACCAAAGCGCACATTCATGATTCTGCGAAACCGTTGAACCGAACCATCTTTTTTGTCTGTCGATTTTCTTCAGCTCGTATCGTGCGTTGTAAATCCGCGAGTGCTTTCGGCAATAATATAGAGATATTCAATAACATATCGATAATATTATTTTTGGCACGATAAATTTTATTTTTGGTTGTAATTTTATCTGCACGAATGTACAGAATTAATGTAAAATTGACTCATTTTGAAATTAACTCATTTTCCAGTTATCAAACAATTAATGCGAGTGGTAGAAGTTTCGCTTTTTCATACCTCATTATAAAATTTTATTTGTCTTAAATATGTGCAAATTAATTTGTTTTAACATGAAAAGACAATAATTTTTGCTTTGCATAAAATGATATGCGACTTTTGGTGTTCGGGTTAATGTATTAAGCGATTCACGTTTTATCATATTTCATCAGGTCTTTGACTTGCAACTTTTCACAATGTTGATTCTATCTTCTTTTTTCATACGACGAAATATTATATTATGCTCTTCACTTGTGAAAATTTGAATTGAATTCGACAACCCCGGGACATCCGGTTATTGTCTGAATCGAATGATAAATTGTATGACGGAATCAGTGATTATATTAAAATATAAATTTGACATGAAACATTTTCTAAAAGATAAATTATTTTCTTTGACTACAATTTTTTTTTTAGAATAGTGAAGTACATTTTTAACTCTTGATGTATTACTTTCCATGTATTGTTCTAATTTTTTTATATTTTAAACAATCGTAGAAAAATTAAATTTGAAACATTTCTAAATCATTTTGCCTTATTTCCTTTTTTATACTTTCTATTATAACATAATTAAGTAATTTTATTACATAAGTTTTTTTTATTTAAAAACAGATAGAAATCGAGTTCGAATTATCAAGTTCAAAAAGATTAAAAGGTTACATTTTATGAAAGATTAACATTTCGCTGCAGTATTTTCTCTACTTTAAAAGATTTTCTCGATCATATGGTTTGCAAAAGGACCGAATGCTATCAGATGTGTTTACTGAATCAACGAAATCGAATGGAACAAGGGATGTATGCATGCGCGCGTGTACGGATATGTCACGTATGTTGTACGCGATCTCAGCATTGGTCGCTGGCAAGAGCTATTTATAACATTCCCGGTGACACGGGATGTTACATAAGCTTACATTATTCATATCGCGCTTTTATGCTTCCTTCGTTACGCGCGCACGCGTGCGTGCGCGTGCGACGAGTCGTCGACAGAGTGAACCGAGAGTGCGTGCACTCATTTACGTATATACAAAGAGCTTCACCGGCTTCCTTCTTCGAAGATCATCGCAAAAAATTTTAAATCCGATTTGTCATTCTTCGCATCTTTATTTTTACCTAAGGTTGTATCTTGTGCTAAAATACGATATGAATAATCAACTTCAGAAAATATCTGCCATATGTAATAAATGTATATGTATTAAATTATATACTATTAGAAAGTTTTTTTTGCAATTTTTGCTTATAAAGACTGTGCGATTTAATTCAACAACTTTTCTAATTTATTTTTAAAAAAATAACACTTAACGAACAAGCATATATACATTTTAGAGTTTTTATTTAATTAATTTTTTTCCTATAAATAGTGTTTCAACTTACATATAACATTGAACGGTATCCACGTGGAAAAAACAGTTTTGCTGAAAAATTTCGCTAGATACAGATCTGAAAATAATTTTGTTAAATCATTAAAATAATTATGCTTAATCATTGATGAATGCTGCAAAAAATTTTGACAATCTAGCAATTAGTTTGAATATCCTATGTAATTATCTTGTGTAATTATTTTGATAGTCCAAACAAAATTATTTTCAGATCTATATCTAGCTAAATTTTTAGATTATTCAGCAAAATCGTTCTTTCCGCGCAGAAAAATATTTATGAGTACTTAATATATTGAATTCAGCTGTTTTATTATAGCGCAGTTATTTTACATTTCATTATTTAACAAAGTAAAGACTCTAAAATATACGTGATATATAAAGTGATTTTATTAAATATCTGTAACGAGATTTATGTAAATTTTGCGAAATATTGCGTATTGATCCGACCGAGTTCGCAACTGAAATAAGAACGTATTTTATTAGAACAAAGAATAGCTGAGATATTTTCTAGGAGTCGGAATTTATTTGATTACGATGTGTAGCACAAACGCCGCGGGGAGTTCGTTTAAATTGACGACAGAGAGGAAATGAAGTTGTGCGAACTAATCGGGAATTCTTTGGGCTTTTAACCTGAATTATACCACGAGGAAGTCTACATAGATACGCGCGCTGCAGGAGTCAAGATAAAATCGGTCCCCGATACTTTGCGGAAAGTTTTAATACGCTAAAGAAATAAGGGAGGCGTTTTAATAGATGGTAAGAGGGAAATGAAATTATACCGGGTAACTCGCAATCGAGATGCTGCTCGTTTTATTTATCTTATCCGATCGCGAAGAACGTGCTCTATTGCATAATTGACACTCTATTGACATCTTTGCGCCAAATATAGTTGGTCCTAGATAGTTTTCCTACGGAAAAATAATTTATAAATTTAGAATGAAAGAATTTTGTCTCTGATCATCTCCGAATGAATTTCAGAACTTCTCGTGAGGTAATAAATGAAAAGATTTATTCATCTATTATTATCGGATCATATATTTAGTAATAATAACAATAATAATATTCGATAGTTATGTTTGCGTTTCTTGACTATTCTAGCGCATAAAAGCTTTATAATTATTTCCCTGAAAATTGTAATTAATCCGACAATGCATATTGATCATACGAATCTACAATTTACATGTTGACGCTGATCAGCGATAATTAATGCTACCTCGAATAGTAAAACCGAGTAAATCATCTACGTGTGTTGACATTTACGGAAATTTAGTGATTTTAACATCCGCTAATTTCCGCTAATGCAGATGCACATTATACCATTGTTTCATTAACATCAGAACATGATTATTTTATCGTAAACGTTCAACGTTGTTTAAATGTTATAAATATTATTAAAAATTTACACACACACACACACACACACACACACACACACACACACACACATACAAAATCGTATGCCTTTATTATTATAAACAATGGAGCATTTAATGATGTTAATTGAACTTGATCTTTTGTGTACAATTTTTTATTTTAAATAATTATCATACACAATGCACAATTTGCACATGCAAAATCTATTTAGAAAAAAATGGAACGGATATAATATATGTGTATACGTGTGATTTTGCTTCTCTCACTTGTGATGATAATTTATACGTGACGTGTGTGTCTTGAAAAATTCATACTTTAGTATGTGCTAATACAGCAGAGTCTCTTTAATTTTGACCCTACGGGGCGATAAGAACGGAATATCAAAATTATGGAATATCCCCGTCACACAGTATGAGCCTACCAATCACCATGTACTTGAGCGAACGCAGTTGCGCACACTAAGCTGTCAGACTATGTTTGTATATACATATATGCATATATGTATATTACCTAGCGGAGCCGCCTATTGTGATATGGAAAAGGTGGCATGACATTAGTGCCTGTAAAGTACGTGTAAAGAAAGGCAAAGATTAAAGAAGCTTGGTTTATCGAGATTTTATTGTATAACTTCCCTTTTATTATATTATATTTATTGTATTATATTTTATTGTATTGTATTTTATTGTATCCTTTTATTGTATAAAATGATAAATAGCTATTTGATGTTTTTTATATTTATGTGGTTGCTAAAATCGTAATACAATATCGATAATGTAAAGTGTAGACTTGATTTTATTAAATCCAAACAGTTTAGATTACGATTCTAAAATATAAAAATATTTTGAAATTGGCTTCTAAAAAACCTAAAAAAAAAAAAAATCTTTTTATTTGAAAACTTAAAATTATACGATGCACTATGCAGTTAATTAGTAGTTTGCTAGATTAAACTTGTCATTACGAATCTTTTAGCATGCATAAAAGAAGTTGTAGAAAACTGAATGAGATTGAAAAAGAAAAAAATGAGAAAAGAAGCGTTTGCAAGAAACGAAGTAAATAAAGTACGAGAGACGAGTTTTAGCGTTTTAACCGATTCCAGGTACAATTAGAGCATTCCTGGTTACTGTTACATTCCGTTCCATGAAATCCTGAAAAGATGGGCACGCACGAGAAGAGAGACATGACATGCATTGTTAGGAGAAAGAAGTTAATTCATGATGCGCCGTACGACGTATCTTGCGTCACCTTCCAAGTAGATTTATTTTTCGTGCAATAATACTATTTCTACGATTCTATTTCTTTATTATTCTTTTTGTATTCTACAGAGTGTTGGGTTACATCAATCCGAATTGAATTGTCACGAACGAAACCAACATCAGGAAAACCAACGACGATCCGCGGCTCGTGCGTTGTAGAATTTTTTTCCGGAGACGTCACGCTTGCATCACTCGTGTGTGCACGCACCACACGCAGCTTCCTGCGACGCCCACGAGCGGTCACTTACAATTAGCGTTCGAGTCAAGTATGTGACTCGTCACCGGCGCAAATTGCGTACTAGCAGTCGTAACTGCCGCGAACTGAATGGGGCTTAATGGTAGTGGCGGCTCAATTCATCAAAAAGGATCCGGATATATCTTTCTCTTCTTTTTTTCCTCTTTATTTCTTCCCTTCGACGATATCACGTCGAGTTCGATGGGTGTTTGTGTCCCTTAGTGTACATGAAAGTGCTGTGTTTCACATCTATTTGGCCTGTTCGCATGAATGATCTAACTAGACGATCAAATTATCTCGTACGCGACTCGCGCGTGCAGCGAGAAAAAGAAAAAAATATGAAAGATTGATGAGATAAAATGTATCGACGAAATTCTCTTATCGATAAGACGGAATGATCGCGCAGAATTAAGTAAGCGTGTTATTAAATGCGTTATCGGTGAGCATGGCAAGCGTTCAAATTGCATGCAAGTCATATATATATGCGATAGACATCTCAGACCGACGGGAAGTATAATTTTCACCTCGTTAATTATTTAATCAATATAATGCAAATTTTTAATGCTCTCTTCATATCTCGAGAAAGCATCAAGGCTAATGGCTCGCCTTTTCCATTTCATGGCTCATTGGGTCGTTATTAGCAGCGGTATTTATTTCCATCACGATCTCTGACACTAACTCGCACGATGATTGCGTTTAATCAATCTCCTAATAATTTATTATGTTGATCAAGATTCCTTCGATTAAGAATCTTCGAATTTATTCCGGTCATTTAAAAGATAACTACGAAATATCGAGAATTTGTCTATTTAAAACTGCTGATTAAATTACATGGAAAAAAAACGATTTTGCTGAGGGATCTAAAATTTTGCTGGATACAGATCTGAAAATAATTTTATTAAATAGTCAAAATAAATTTGTTGAAATCTTAAAAATAACGAGCAATGCTGCAAAAAGTTTTGATGTTCTAGCAACTAGCTCGAGCGTTCATAATTATTTTGATTAATTCAACAAAATTATTTTTCTGATCTGTATCCAGCTATAATTTTAGATCTTTCAGCAAAACTGTTCTTTCCGTGTAGTGTAAATTCAAATTTGAGCTATTTTGTCGATAATCATCCTTAAATCAATGATATTGACAACTGCAAAAATTATCTTATTAATTTTCGACAATTTTTTTATTCCATCATTGAAACGTTCAACTATATATTTTAGATTCAGTTATATTCTGTTGTTGTTACATGAATTGAAATGTATCTCGATAATTCGAAGGGAAGAAGATCGTTCCGATGCCTCGCAAATGCACCGGGGAACCGAGTGCGTGCAACGCGCGTGCAATTACAGGCTTCTGGCAGGGCAGTGTAACCGGCGAAACCAATTTGTGGTTATACTCGGAATTCATGAATGAGGCGCCACGTATAGTGGTTCCCGCCTCAATGAGGTCTCCGTGTCGGGCAGACTAGGTAATCGCTATTGTCCATTGATGTTCCGGAATTTTCAGCGTCGCTTCCTACTCGTCAGACACGCACGTTGAACGCGACGCAGTTAGGCCTCTTCCCGCGGGTGTACGGTATCTGAATAGTAAAGAAGATGCTGTCACTGATATTCGACGTAAAATATAACCGAAAGAGAGCAAGAAAACGAAAGAAGTCGTTTGTCGAAAAATTGTATTGTACTATATATTTTTTTCTTAACTTCCGATAAAATTTTAAGCAGAGATTATTTTAGATCTGATTTGCATATTTCGATAAACGCCAAACAATTTTAATATTTCTGTTTCAAATGAATCATCACGAGCAGCCAAAATATTGCGAGAACACACTTTACAAAAATAGATAAATGTTTTGCGATTTTGTGAAATAATATAAAGATAATAATATTTTTTAAAGTTTTTATAATAAGAGGTTTATGATAATTATTTTTTAATAGCATTGAAAACTTATTACATTATTTACATTATTTACATGATATCGCGGAAAGTATTTTACGAAAGTATTTTATCATCCGTCGATTTGAATAAGCTCGAATAAAATTACACTCACATGGAGGGGCGACAATTTCAAGGTACGTGCATCGCGTCAGTGGCATGTCGTCTTCACCGTTCTATCTGCTTCCCACGTACGCACGAGTTTCTCTCTAATTTAATGCGAGTCACTCCAATTATAGTCGTGCCCACTAGCCGCGAAACTCGCGAAACGAAATTGCCATGATACCCGGAATTTATGAATGGACTGACGACGTACCTAGTTTCGCACTAGTTAAGAAATTTCCGCGAAGCGTCCAAGCTCATCGCGATGAGAGAGAAAGAAGGATAGATAGATAGAGAAAGAGAGAGAGAGAGAAAAGGGGAGACGTTGCGCATTGCTGAGTGAGTCGTTGCATCTGTCGCTTTAGACTTCCTGTGCATCAACAGCGGAACGAAACAAATGAGATCATTTATCAAATTCAATGATTTTGCGTTCACCAACGGCAAGAGGGCGCGAATAATTTTGGTGTCACTCAAAATAAAATCCAGCGAAATTCTAGCTAGGAAACCGGCCGTCCTAGGATCCAGATTTACGCAAAGTCATCATCATGTTTTATTCATAGGCACCGACAGGTGCCCAGAATATCGCCGTCTATTTCGCATCCACCCTGTATGAGTGAGCGCAACAGCTGCCGAGGCAATTGCGCGCGTCCAGATTTTGAATGTAATTGCGATGTTACGTGCAATGCGACAAACGCGGAATCTGTGAATGAAAGCGCGATATCGGCTCGCTCGAATTTAATAATCGGTTAGCAGGCGCAAATGTATTTCGCACAGATGTGTATTGATACGACTGTTGCATCGTTTTCGCTCGATCTCAGCTCGCGCGAGATGTCGGGAGCTATTCGAGATGTATTCACGAAAAACCGCGATTGCGGCACTGACCGCAAAAAAAAAAAAATGCTTTTTATGCCTTTCTCTTGAACCGCCTCGTTTGAATTCCACAAAGAGACATCTGCGTGGAATCTGTCGGTATTGCGAAAAATAGGAAGAAACAGGAGGAGGAGACTGATTGAAGCAGACGCGAAGAGGTGCACTAATGACGGTGTACTGAAGCGGCATTAAAATCCCAAGTAGCATTCGAGAAGTAACGTGCGGTGTGTAAAGGTTACAAGACGATCAATTAATCACGATGATTTAATATTCTTATCACCGCTATACGATTTTAAGCGCTTATTAATGTCTGTCATTCGCGGGCTCCTCGTCTTCGCGTTATTTCGCCGTGTAATAATAGTTTGCGGGATTTGGATTGTCTGAGATGTATTAATGCGCGGACAAGCTGGCGCCAGACGTCGCGTAATACGAGTATACGCTGGGATTATCTCCGGATTGTGTCTTAATATCACGTAAAAATACGAAATTTATTCCCGCAGCAGCTTTTCCCGGCCAAAGGCTAACACAGTTGCATCAGTTGACATCCAATTTCATGTGATAACGTATTTTCGTAAGAATACGATATCGCGGTAGTTAGCTATTGCTAGCGTGCTATACATGTTATTAACGATCGAACATTATTACATAATGTTGGAGTGTCGCGAAGTATTGCGACTGCATTGAAATATCGACCTAATCTCCGCAGCACTTGAATTCAACAATTGATCAACAATTTATTTGGTGATTACGCTCAAAATGATAAATAACGTAGTCGCTAGTACATAGAAATAATTATCCGAAGGCTTTTGACAATAAACGCCGCTATAAATCATTTGCTCGCGGTGACATTCTCGTGAATACCTGTAAGTGCTTGTCCGAGTATGCCGAGAGGCAATATCGAATGCAAGGCTTGCAACAGGTCGACATAAGGTTAGGTCAGTTAAGCTTACTTAGGTCACGTCACGATGATTGCTAGGCCGGTTGCTCGATGGTAGCTGCTATTACATAGGAGGCGAAATAAACCCCGCGAATGATTGTCGCTCACGCTATATCCACCTGTTGAGCACCGCTTATGTCATTTTTTTCTATCACTGTCACCTATCACGATCACCATCGACAACTTTTCACTCTCGAATAATGTGCTCAAAGAAATCGAAAAAGTAACGTTTTGCATTCGACGCAAGTTCGCAAATATTCGAGGAGATATTCGTTTTATTTATATTCAAGATGCTCGCGGAATAAATAAAACTAACGCAATATAATCAATTATGTGCGTTCGTGCAAAAATGTTCAGCGATTAATTAACAAAGAATTAATTTTGAAATTGCATTAAATATCGTTAGCGAGATTACAAGTCCAGTTTGCATTTTACAAAAATTGTGCTCATACGCATTTAATTGTATTTTTCTATCTTTTCTTCACATTATCAGAAATTATTGTTGCGATTTATTATCCTACTCGTTCGCGAGAACTGCAATACGATTCTCTTTTTTCAGAAAAAATGTTTCTTTAGAAGGTATGGGCTCGGCTTCTCCCTAATGTGTCTGACGATGAATGGATTCGAAAGATATACGATAATAGGTCGCGCGTTTTCAACTGCGCGAAGATGGGATTCGCAGAATACTCGCGAATTATTCTGCGGAATAATAACTTCCACGAAGCGGAGTCGAGTCATGAATCGCCGCATAGTTTCCATTCATGGCGCGGCCTTTGAATCAAGATCTCCGCCGATGTTGCGTTCAATAGCGGCGGTTAAGTCATTTCCGATAAGATAGACGGATTTCTAGAAGAAATGACGGAAGAGAGAGAGAAAGAGAGAGAGAGAGAGTTCGCGGATTATTTGGCGCCTGATAACGCGAGAACGCAAGAGGATGCTATGGCGTTACTTTGCGAAACACAGCCTTGATAATGCGCGCGAGCATCGTCCATTCCCCCCTATATATAGCATACAATTGAGTGTATTATTATTTCCGAGAACATTTATCTCAATCTACGCGGAAAGAACGGTTTTATTGAAATATACTGAAAATTTAGCTGGATATAGAAAATTTGTTAGACTATCAAAATAATTATGTAGAACGCTCAAGCATAATGAGCAATGCTGTCAAAAATTTTGACATTTTAGCATTCAGTTTGAACATTCTATAATATGTATACTTTGATGGTCTAACAACATTTCAGATACGTATCTAACTTTTTAGACACTTCGGCAAAACCGTTATTTCCATGTAACATTTGCCTTCACGCCGCGGTAGTTTAATATCGATATCGGTTGCATATCTACCGATGCAAAAAATTTCGATTGCATCGATCTGCGATTTCGTATGCCGGGCGAATATCTCGTCGATAATTCACTGCTCATTCATATTCGATCGCATAACGTTTATTATAATTGCTCGTAGCGAACCGGTAAACATGCGGTAATGATTTATCACGACAATGATGAAGCGGATGAAGCTTATCTCGAATTATTATTTTCCTTCGACACGCACGCTTAGGATCCCTCACGCGGACCCAGCCCCGGCTCTCTAAATATCAATGCTACGTTGTCTCGTTGCCCATCAGCGTACACGTGCTATTAAACACGTGATGGCTTTCTAATGGCTCGTTTAATCTCGCATTCATTTGAAATTCAACGATTGCTCGAATATCTCCGCGACTGTAATACGACAATGCCCTTTATCGTTACGCAACCGTAATGTCGAAGTTGCAACGGCACATAAATACAGGGTGGAAGGGAATGGAAAGGGGAATACGGATTACCGCCCACTATGATCTCATTAACTTGCACTGCGTGGAAAACGAATCGATCGTGTTCTCTGCGATCGATCATTGCGCAGGCAATAAATCATCGGCGCGCTCGGTGCGTCGGATTTTCATCGAGCCACGCGAATCGGTAACAATAATTAATTAATGAACGTGCGCGTCCAATTTATGGGATTATGCTGCACCGGCTGGCCGTTTCGTCGAAGCAACGATTTGGAGGATCCATTTCTACGATTGACGTGCAAATAGGCACGATTTCCACGTCGATGACTAACGCGTCATCGAAAAAAATAAGCAATCGACGTTGAGTACAGTTGACGATACCGATGAATGACGTTTACTTTTTTTTCCCCAATAAAGTAACATAAAGTAACATGCATGTCAATACTAAATTCGTAGCGTAGAATGACTTGCAATTTATAATTCGAAATCTGTGACTTCGATGTGGTAGCGTTAAATCCTAAGCTTGATTCATCGAAAGTGTATGGCAGATCAAGCAAAGCAAACATGAATGAACGAACATTGTGTGAGGAACGTGAATGCCGCTGCGAGCCCAAATTTATATCTTTTCGCAGGGATGACCGATCCGCAAAGTGATTTGGACTTAGCAAACCAACGGATCCGCTCGATACATTGCAGCTCACATACATTTACGGATCACATATCTATATACACAGACTTTTCGACGAATCGTAGTGCAACAAAAATTCGAGGAAAAGTGGAAGCAAGATACAATTTAATTTCAGAATAATAAAAAGAATACGAATAGAAATAGATCTATATATTTGATATAAAAGAAAAGAAAAATGATAGCAAAAGCTAGAGTTTTTTTATTTTTTATTTAAATTTTTTAACAAAAAAAATTACGTTGATAAATACGTTCCTTTTCTTGTTGTTAAAGAAAATTTATTAAAGAAAAAGTTAAATTGTCTATGTTCGGAATCGTTCGCATTTCGCTAGCTTAGTCCGGTTCGCCTTAATACGCATCTAATGTCGGCATTAGAGTTGCATTACGAGACACAAGGCAGTTCGCATTTGACGCTAAATAACGCCGAACATTTGGCACGGTAACGAGCGCTTGCACCGCCCGGTGCAGCGGTGTCTCATCGATGCTCTTTGTCAACGTACCATTATTACGGTCCTGTTTCTGTCGCGAAGATACGATACCTGGAAGACGATGAGATATTATGATGTTTCTCGTGACAACTCGAATCCGATCCGTGGATGAGAGACTGAGCTGAGCGGAGTCATGGTTTAAAAGCGCAGCGGCGGCGACGCGGCGGCTCCGTGATGTAATAATAAACTGCGCCGGCGATCTCGACGAGACACGGCAAAGGGCTGCGGGTCACGTAGGATATACACACCGCGACCGTTCTTCTCCTCCAGCGAGCCGACTGGCATCAGGTTGTTGATTCATCGATCGGTCTCAAGCGCTGATATTCCCCGTGACATTTAAACTATCCAGCCGCCGCGGTCACGCTCGTTCGATTTCTCTGCGGAACCGAACGCTAATGCAACTGTTATCTTGCAACTTGTTATCTAATAGCAATGCATACGTGTATTATACGCAGCGTAATGACATAGCGTGATTATTCAACTATTTTATTTTATACAGCGAAATGTTTCGTGCGTCTCGCTGCATGTGCCGAAATCAAATCGGTTTCTATGCAACATATTTTTGTATATTTTATATCTATTTATTGTATATCTATTACATCCATTTTCACAGATTATTGTCTCCGTGTAATTTAAGTTTGATTATTTAACGCAAAATTGAGAGAATTCTATTTTTCCGCGAACCTTCAGTTTTTTAAGGATGCAGAAAGTGCTGATTAGATTGTAGTCTGACGTATTTGCTTACGATTGATACGATTGTTATGATTGTCGTGTTACTCTTATCGTCCGGGGGGACATCGCGACGCCACGTTTACCCTGCAATTACCTCGATTGGACCTGCTATCGTTACACGGCGGTCGATCGTTGTCTAGCGATAAACGACGTGTCACGGTGACGAATTACGAACGGAAGACCACGGCTTGGCAGATTGACGCATTGTGCCGATCTGCGAATGTGTGCATTGTATTATATACTGTCCGCGTAAAGAGACCGTGGACAGACGGAGGGAATGTACGTGAGGTTATACGAGATTGACCATGCGACACTGTCCCGACGTTAGCGCACGTGCATGCGCGCCCGAGCGACGACGCTACTCTAATTCGAGATGATTTCATGGCCGCTTTAATGTTTCGTCTATTTATTTCTTTCAAGGCTCCTCCGTGAATTATGTTCGCATGCGCGTTACACAGACACACCGTCGGTACATCGTCCCACGAATTAACATTGCATTTACATAGCGCCAATATTTTTATTTAACACATACATAAAATTACTCTGTAATAATTTATTAGTTTCCTTTTCAACATCACGATAAACGAATGCAAAAATGCGGAAATATCGAGGACAATCTCGAGAGATTGACATTTACATTAGTGGCTTTTAAATTGATTTTTGAATGGCACCAATGGTGATATCTCGCGGTTGTGTACGTATGCGAAAATCATTATGCGAGCGCGAGAGATGCGACAAGTGCGTGCGCGTCGCTGCGTGAGATCGTGCATACACGAAAGGCCGATGGTGAAAGATCCATTCGCGCGTAAGAGAGGGCGTGAGGTCACTCGCATATGCGAGAGGGTGAGAAATCGCCGGCGTGTATTATTTCCAGCCGATGAACATACGAGCGGCTGCAACTCGAGGGTAACACAGGCGAGGATGATGTCGTGTGTCAACGTGAACAAGTAACAAAAGTTTAATTAATATTAATCATAAAAATATAGTCAGTTGGATTTCTTACTTTTACACGCGATATTAACTTCACGAATCGAAAGTCTAAGTCCTAAGTTCATAGAGTTTATTTAAAAAATTAGAGAATTGTAATTAAAAAAATATATAAATCCCCGTAAATTAAAGTTTTTCACGTAGAAATTTACTGCCAAAACACACGCAGAAAAATTTGTATTGCGTGTTCACTCAAATTCATACGAAATGGACGAATAGAAATCTAAATTCATTTTTGGAGTTTTTAGAAGAGTGGGTTATTAAAAAAATTGATGCACCGTCGGTGATCGCATTAAATGAAAATAGTGGAATCGTAGATATATAATTTTTTTTTAGAGAGAAAAGAAATTCCTGTTATTATAGATGTTATTATAGAAGATATTCTCGCGCAAAGAAAAATATATGTCCAAGTGCCAGCCCATAATGTGTCGAGGGAAAGCTCTTCGATCTAACTTGCGCAACATGTTCTAGCGTAACCGCAACCGCCGCAGACGACGATATCATAACTCGGACGTAGACTAGCCATTCTGCAGACGCACCGGGAGGGCATCACGATGTTCTGGTGTGCGTGCCTTTGCGAAAGTACTCGCGGGATGAGAGAAAATTATGTTCATGTTATTTCCAATCTACGAGACGAGAACGCGCAAAAAGAGAGAATAAAAAGAGAGAAAATTCTTTATTTATTTATTTTGTAGCAAGTCTCTTAGAAGAGAAAAAATAAAAACAAAATTAATAATAATAGAATAAAATTATATATATAATACGATTCTACTATTATTAATTTTGCTTATTCTTTTTTATATGTATGTATATATATATATATATATATTTCTAATAAACAAAAAATATAATATAAATATAAATAAACTTTCTCTTGAGAAAGAAATAGGAATGAAGAATCGGATGCAGCGAAGAAAGACTTTTATTTAAATCTTTGTACAAAATTTATTAATTTTATATGAATTTTATTAATATTGGATAATTTTTTTGCACCAAAAGGAATTACATGCGCATAATAGTCTAAAGAAATAAAGTAATTAAAAATACAAATTACGAATAACTGCAATTTATAATTATATTAAAATGTTATCGACCACGTAAAAAGTTAATAATTTAACTTTTATTTAATAATTTAACTAAAGACGAATAAAATTAGCTCATGGCGCGTTGTAGCTCGCAAAGTAGTAGGATCAGTGTCTAACCCAATCGTGGTTCGTTTCTGGAAGTCTGGAATTTAAAGCACGATGCGGCGAATAATTGAAAAGCGTCTTTGATGAGAGCGAACGAGAAAGCGGGCGACCGAGCGAGATGCTGCATTGAAGAGAAAAGAGGGGAGGGTCGTAGATTCGATGGGTATCGTAGGAGCTCAAGGAGGGACCCAGGAGGCCCGACAGACTGACGCCAGGAACCTCGCCGAGCGAGACGGCCGGCGCCCCGCGTCGGCGTTGTGCCTGCGTGTCGCGTTCCGTACGTGCGTAAGCGTGCTAGCGTATGCGTGAGCACGTCACTAGCCGCGCGCATATAAATACGCGCGCATCTGCGGCGGTTGTCTTCTCTTCTTCTTCTTCTTCGTTACACGTTCGACCCTCGTGTCCCCCTCCTCTCCGCTCCACGAGAATGTGGTTATTCGGCGTCATCTGGATTCCGGTGTGAATCATAACGTTCTCTCAGGCTGTTCAATTTAAGAGAGCCGCTAGAAATTGAATTCACGCGCGTGATGACGTGACAGAAGCGCGACGAGAACGATCTTCGAAATTTTGTGTGAATTTATCAAGATACTTTTATATGTGTAGAACTCTTGATTAAGATATATATTTACATATTTTTAAAGCGATTATAGAGAGTCATTAATTTACTATATATATTTTCATTTTTCAATATAAAATTCAATATTAAATTTGCCACGCTGAGATGAAAGAGCCTCTACTTTTACCAGCGATCTAAGATCGCTTGAGTAGAAGACGAACATTGTCTGAATGCGAGCGTAATTCATGTCAGCGGCGCCGACTAAGAGATCGATCGACAGAGAGATCATCTGGTACAATACAATGCATACTGTAAATGAAATGCAATTTATATAGTGTGATCAATACCGCGGAATTACGTAGAAATAATAGAAATGCACCATAGTTTATTTGTTCAACTGTAGTCACATCTGAATGTTAACTGCAGTTCAAATGCAAAAAGCGGTCATAGTTTTAGATTCGCTTTAAGAGAAAAATTATTATTATCATCATAGCGGCATCTTATGCGCAGAAAATTGCACTGTTATGTAAATTCTAATTACATACACGCGTCACTATCGGTTAACGCGTTGAGATGCAAGATGTAAGTAAATTTTACAAACTGCAATGATCGGACGCAAGTAAATTTCGAAGCAACCGTGGCAAGAACGTCCTTTTTTTCATCGAGCAAGGACGTTTCGTCAGATTTCTCCATCGTCGACAATTTCGCAGGGGGAGGAGAACTGATGGAAACGAGGTTGCGACAACTGGAGGACCAGGGTCATCTCACGTTCACCTCGTAACGCTCACGTTTGACCGAATTGTAGTCTCCTCGTTGCTTTCACGTAGAGTAGAGTTTGTTTCTGTCGTGCGCTAATTCGATTTACCGAAGGATATCCTGGCGATGTCTTTGCGATATGTCATTTGAATATTGTATTTCATTAGTTTCTTAGAAAAGTTGATCACATTGATTTTTTGGCGATAATTAGAGGAAATGGAGCAATTATTGAAATGAAAATAAAGCGCGAGAGGAAAGAAGAATAATTGAAAAAGTGTCGCAAATAGCGATGAAAATTGTCTAAAACGATTTGCGCGATGCGCATCAATTGCAGGAAAATTTATAAAAGTGGGTCAACGGAATATCACGTCTTTGACGTTAATAAACTTTGAGATAGACATAATTCTAATAAACTTTGAGATAGACGTAAAATTAAAGCTCTGTGCTTTTCGTATATTTCAGTAATACGAGGAAGTTTTCCAAATTTTAGCGAGATTGAAGAGGGGTCACATTTTTTAAACTTTTTCAAAGATATATTTCATAATATTCAAATCTTATATTTCTTTTGCTTTATTACTGGCTTTTGATACATTTTAATATGCAAATGCTTTGCACGATTATTTTGCGGAAATTTAAGCAATTCAGTAATCGCTTTCCGGATTCGGTCGAGCGCAATGCACTCGAGGAGCGAACGCATAAGAATGCAGTTCGTTCGAATCTTAAGCTAAGATCAGGCTTTCTAAGGATTCTATGGGAATTGGGGTCAGAAAGGAGCCAAGCTGATTCTTAAATCATCGGTTCGAGGTCGTATTCGCAAACTGCGAAGTGCTTTAGGATTTTCTTTCCTTCTTTTTCTCTCTATAGCTTCTTTTTTTGTTAGCTTTTTTCGTTACATTCGTTGTGTCGTTCGATGTATACACTTTTGACAGAAATAGTCACGATTATCGTTGACTACTCAAAGAAAAATTATACACGGAAAGAACGATTTTATTAAAGTATTTAAAAATATAGCTAGATACAGATTTGAAAATTATTTTGTTGGATTATCAAAATAATTATGTAGGATTTAATCTGTCAAAACTTTTTACAGTATCGCTTGTTATTGCTTGAGGTTCCTATATAATTATTTTGATGGTCCAACAAAATCGTTCTTTCCGTGTAGGTATAGGATATGTACGATGTGGATGTATACGAAAAGACGTGATTTAATATATTAATTACAGATTAATTATTGTTATACAGATTAATTATATTAATGTATTTTTACTTTTAACTTTTAATAAAAGAACATTGTGCTGATAGAACATCATGTTTCTCTACTGAATCAAGTCATAGGCCTGTTTTATTTATGAAACTGAATTTCTTACACTATTCATCTTTTCTCTTTTTTTCTTTAATGTAAAGAGAATCATACAAGAAATTGAATTGAAAAAAAACAGACCTAATGGAGCGAGCGGAACAATGCATAGAACTTCTTTGTATCCGGGTAAAGAAATGAACTTCTAAAGAATAAATTTCTAAAAAAAAGTCAATTTGTTTCAAATCATTAGCATTAATAAATTGACGGACTTTCCGAATAGTTTTGTGTCTTCATATGAACACGATTAAGTTTGAACTTAAATTTTTGTCAAGCGAAAATTTATTTATATAAAGAATGATCTTGCTGAAGGATTTAAAATTTTGAAACAGATCTGAAAATAATTTTGTTGGATAAGCAAAATAATTTTGCTGGAATGTTAAAAGTAATGAGCAATGCTGCAAAAAATTTTGATATTCTAGCAACTAGTTTAAGTGTTTTACGTAATTATTTTGATAGTTCAACAAAATTACTTTCCATGTGTAAAAGTCATTCAGTCAAGAACAATAACACAATAACACAACGGTCGTATGCGGCGAGCTTTGTGAATGGAGAAAAGCGAGACACATGGTCGACGATAACAGACAGTCAGTCCGTTGTGAACGGCACCTTAGTCATTGCTTGTCCCTGCGGCTATGAGAAAGAGAGAGAGAGAGAGAGAGAGAAAGAGAAGACAGAAAGAGAGAAAGAAGAAGGATGGAGAAGCCGTGATGCTGTAAGTAGAGTTCTATTCCCGGGACACCGGAGAATAATCTTGCACAACGCAGAATCAAGAGGGCTTCCCCAAGCGCCAGAACAGCCGCTGTGCTCCGAGTAACTTTGCTGAAAGGGACTGAGTCCCTTTCAGCTCTTCCTTATTCTTCGTCCGTCTTCGACCAACTTTATCTAAGAGCCCTCCACTCTTCGTCCTTGCCATTCGAAAATGAAGTCATCGAAACAAGCTCGTTTACGGCGCG
>JANQDE010000013.1:3120567-3145145 GCA_037157785.1 Cephalotes varians
ACACACACACACACACACACACACACACACACACACACCACGCGTTTCTGTTTCTCAGATAAAAATTAACTCTTAGAGTGAACACGTTTTTGCGGCATCGTAATAGTGAATACGCGAGTCACTATATTCTGGCCTTATTTTTTTAGTACTTGGCTGCGTGAAAAATCATATCTTCTTTAAAATCTTAAGATTTTATGTAATTAAGTTGCAACAAAAATATTTTTAAATAATTTTATTTTTAACATTTTCTAAACTGAGAGAGAGTAAGAAATCAGACTCGACAAAAACAGTCCGGGCACGAATGATCTGCGTGTTGCAAGAGTTAGCCTGAACATGTTTTTTCGAAGAATTAGTCATAGAAAAAGAATTATAGAAAAATGAAGACTTTTGCAGATAATATCACGTAATATTATTTTAGTTATATTTTTCTCTTTCTCTCTTTCTTTATTCTAATGCAATTCGCACACAAAACAGACATCAATGAATGTTTGATAATGATACGTCCCTAAAAATGGAAAATATGTAAAATAAAGGTTCATGAAAGGTTCGTGCAGACCTACTACAGTTGATCTATAATTAATTACGCTTTCAGTCAGATCAGGAATAACAGCGATTCTGGCTAGCGATATAATTTGAAAAATATGTATTAATAACAGCGTTTTGCTTATATCGGTTACTGAATTGACACAATTGTGAATTGCGGATCGATATTTCCGATATTTCCGTTCTTCGATTTTTAATCCATTTGATCACTATCGAGAATATCGACGCTCAAACGAACGTGTTACGATCATGAGATGGAGAGAAAACAATAGAAGGTGATTTGACGTACGTGTTAACCTTACGCACATACGTATACATTTTCATGGTGGCTAATTTCCATACAATTAAATACCGAACGCCCGACGTCGTCGTGGGTGATGCGACTTGATCGCATCCGGCCGTCCATTCGCGATCGATCTTGAATCGATTTGACAGAAGCCAGGCTGAAATGATCTCATCAAGATCGCGCCATGGGACGGAGCACAATTCCGTCCATGTACACGTGAGCGATTCTCGTAGTCTGATTTAATCGAGATGCTCCGGTGACTCACGGTACGTTGACAAGATTTCAGGAAATGCAGACACATTGCGTTTAGACAATTCCAGTTAATAGCTTTTAATGTCATTTTTGTCTTGATTTCGATATTTGAAAGTTTATAATCTTTAATCGTATTTAATATTATAATTTAATATTTATTTTATTCTATAATTTCTGTTTGTGATTTTTTTACAAATCTAAAATATTTAATATAATCTCTATAATATTATCTCTGAATCTGAATGCAATCTTGATTTCTCAATTCTTTTTAATGAGCGCAACTTTCTTAGCGATGCAGTCGCGAATATTCATCCCGAATATTTCGAGAGCGTGAATTCGTTGAGATTCAAACTGTTTCTTCGAAAGACTCAAAAATATCGATGTCGGAGTTCTCCTGTCGGATTTTCCTTCCGTCGCAGGGAGAGGACGAATAAATAATTGTCGCGACAGCGTTCGAGCCTTCGAGTTTTCGAGAGGTACGCGTGGGCACGCCTCTCTCGCCTTCGTGAAGTAACGCTCACGCGTGAATACCACGGAATAACTCTTGTGTAAGAGAATTTACGATAAGCCGCGGTTAGGACCCGATCCATCCCATTCTGTCGCCGCCTTTTCTCTTCCGAAGGCCGCGAACCCGACTCCGCGCGCGTCCCGTTTATTTACGTGTTGACGACGAGTTAATAGGGATATCGGCGCATAATGTATACAACGGGTCTGTCGTAATTCATGCTTTGTTGCACGAGCCTCGCGATCGATGTCACGTTTGGGATCGTTCGGCCGACGACAGACGACGGCTCGGCTGCTCAACGGTTCATGACTCATTTGCATTTCGCTAGCAAAACATTACGATTTCGCAGAATATCTAAACCAGTGTTAAAAATGTTCTCTCAAACTTGCTGTGATAATAAAAATCTCAATGATAAAAATAGCATGAAAATCGAAAACAAATTTAATTGTCAAACAAGTGCCTGCGTTCAAAATAGTACTGATATTTCGAATAAATGAAAAGTTTGAGAAAAATTGTAGCATGAAAATATTAAATATAATTAATTTTTTCATTTCTACTCGGAAACTTTCTTTAAAAATACATATTGATTGTGTCGCTGGATTTTTATAAACACACGTATACGAAAAGAACAATTTTGTTGAAATATCTAAAGATTTACGTAGATACAGATCTGAAAATAATTTTGTTGGACCATCAAAATGTTTATATAGGAAGCTCAAAAACGATGAGTAAAAAGTTTTAATATTCTAGCAATTAGTTTGAGCATCCCACGTCATTTTGATAGTTGAACAAAATTATTTTCAGATCTGTATTTAGTAAAATTTTTAGATATTTTAGCAAAACTTTGTTCTTTCTCATATATGTGTTTTATTACAAATTTTTATCTCTGTTAGAAAAAAGAATTAAAAAAATACATTGAAATTATATTAGGATAAATAACTGTCAATGTCTATTTATGCACATCCGAGACAAGTTATTTCCGTGAAGACTGTGATAAATAATCGTTTGATGCATTTTTAATGTGCATATACATAATCGTATATTTATTTTATTGTAAGATTCAAGATTGTGCGGCGCAGAAATGCATCACCACCAACTCTACAGACTTATATATAGAATATGTAAATTATAACAGCTGAAGTCGGACTCTATCTTTATCATGCAAAAGCGCGCGGTAGTTATGCATTCGATGATGATTCGCGATGAAAAAAATCTCGATAACTGCAAGATTACGTGTAGCAAGAACAGACCTTGGAATTGTGATTTCTATGAGGTTCAAGGATCGCGCGGCGAGCGCAGAATGTGTAATAAAGAAGAGGGTAATGAGCGAGGACGAAGTCTTCCTCGTCGTCTTCTTCAGCGCCGTGTCGCGATGTATTAATCAATCGCAAAATTGTCCTGTAATCGGTATGTTCGACTTGTTAAACAGTCGCCTAGTCGTGTCGCTATTCAGCCACTGTTGGCGTATAATAGCAACGGCAGTCCCTCTCTGTAGTTAACTAGTTAACTAGTACAGCAGATGTATTTTCCGTTGCGGAAATTTCAACATATGTACCATGCAATCACTGACGATACACGACACGTTGACAATTTATGACGCTTGTCATCCGCATTCCTAACTCGAATAAAAATTTACGGTAACCGAAAGAATCTCGCGTTAATATTAAAATCAAAATTGAGAAATTGCTTATGAAATACAGAATATGATGAAATAGAAAATATATTGAATTTGTACCTACGATAATAAACGGTAATATTTTTCGAGCATTGAAGATTGTTTTTAAATTTTCCGAATTCATTTAAATGACACGCAATACAATAATATGTATGACGCAGTTTAGGATTGCTGGAAACTGAAAAGTATCAGAGTGTTCGAATCGTTAGTTGCTACAGATGCATTGCCAGATCTCTGAATTTTCTCGAAACTTTCCCAACTCGGCTCACTCAACCGGCTGGCCGGCGAGCGGAAATCTTAGAATGACTCGACTCTGGCGATCGTTCGTCGGACTCTTACGCAAGCGGTCGCCATTCGGTCGGCATTCAGGTGTGTGCGTGGGGATTCCTCATGGCGCCGGTCGTCTGGCGCGCTCCGTGCATTCGCATGTTCCCGTACACGCACACTGGTGCGTACAACGTTACGCGCGAAGGTACAGTGGCGTATTTTGGTATCTCCGTTAACACGTTGTATCTCCAGCAATCCGTGTAAAAATCGTGTCAGCGTATAACTCAGAATCCGAGCAAATTTATGACAGTCATTATTCTTTTCTTGACTCGTTGACGTTTTCTCTTTTTACACGCGGTTTTATACGCAAACATTTTTTCGTACACTCCTTCATTTCAAGACTTGGGCGGAGAAGTTTCGCTATGATGTGTCTGAGTGATTAATATTGATGTCCTTTTTTTTCCAGGAACATATAACGACGTATTGTTGCGACACACGATTGGACATCTGATTGTAAATAAGCGCCATTGTCTAGAGATAATAAAAAAAAAAATTGGATACGCCACTGTAAATGACAGAGATATATATTGACTACATTGGCACGAACAACGTCCAACGGCATCCGCGGAATTCGTCAAACGCAATTTATTCGTGATAGCCGATCGTTATATGATCCGAAGCTTGAGATACGTCGAGAGTGTTGTTAACATTGGATCCGGTTATGATAATATTAGCATGCGGCGTTCGCCACTTTTCACGTCCATAGATAAAAGATTAGCTGTAAACGTCGTAAGCGACACGCGAATATTTAATTATATCTATAAAGTCACAATTAAACTTAAAGATAAAAATAGAAAATTAGAGATTAGATATGATTAGATATTTGTGAGTTACGTGTGTATAAGAATGCAAACTTTACACAGAAAGAACGATTTTACTGAAATATCTAAAAATTTAGTTAGATACAGATCTACAGAAAATAATTTGATTGAACCATTAAAATAATTATGTAGGAAATTCAAGCATGATGAGCAACGCTGCAAAAAATTTTGATATTCTAGCAATCAATTTGAACGTTTCTACATAATTATTTTGGCAATTTATTAAAGTTATTTTCAGATTTATATTTAGCTTAATTTTTAAATACTTCAACAAAATAGTTTTTCCGTGTACATAACGTTTCAATAAAAATCTATTCGGAAATAAGAGAAAAATGAAGTTTTATTACATTATTTTGTTTGTTAATTTTTATTGCTAAATAAATATAATTTGGTTTTTATGGTTTAAAGAAAAGTTCTCTCAAAATTCAGCGAAAAGCATTGCCATTATATTACACGGAAAATATGATTTTGCTGAAAATTTAGCTAAATACAGATCTGAAAAGAGTTTGATTGGATTATCAAAATAATTATGTAGGATGCTTGAGCATAATGAGCAATGCTGCAAAAAGTTTTGACATTCAGCTTATAATTATAGAGAAAATCCGGTCTTTTGATATACTCGGTATATTTCTTATAACTCGCGAATAAAGTCTGTAAAGTTGATCGCGTATAGCTGGCCGATCTGTCTTAATCAATAAATTTCGAGCGACTCAATTAGACCTTTGACCTTCCGTTACCTCGCGTTAATCAGTCGATTTACTTTAAAATCGATTGAAAACCCAACGAGAGCGCGCGATAATACCGCGTGTGGCGCGAGGACCGGTTTTCCGCGATTTGCATAATTCATCCGCGTGCGGAGAACTGTCTAATCGAACGACTTTTCCCCCGCCGATATAAAACGTTCGATAGTCAACCTGTCTCGGTGCTGATAATACACGCACACATACATACGGTAGCACGCGTCCGTGCGGCGACACACGCGCAATACTCGCGTCGAGAAAACCGGCGGTGTCACGGAGACGATCGGAGAGACACGAGAAATCTGCCTGCTGGCGTACCATCATCCATCCTGTCTCATATCTTCTTGTCGACGTCGGTAATATTCCGTAGAATCACTATGATCCGACAAATCACGGTTGTTTTCGATTGCATTTGCATTATCGAATAATCGAATCGCGATGTCACGCGATGTCAATTGTCACTCGATCGCTGCATATTTTCGCGTACGCAATGACGAACAGTTCTGCGAGAAATTTTTAATAGAAAGCGTCTTATTTTTATATCTTATTTGTTCGAAAGAAACTTGATTTTTTTCGAGGTATTAGAGGTTCGAAACTTCGCGATTAACGTATTACAAAACATTTTTTCGAATAGCTTTGTAATACAAAAGTAGAAGCAACTAGCGCGGAAATAACAATGAAAGATCTAGGTAAGCCAGAAAATTTCTCCGGGCAAGTCGGAATTAAGTTGCCTCGGACGGATTCGGTTAGACGCGACCACAAAATCTCTCCAAGGGATCGTGCGCTTATTCCTGGCGCTTGTCACAAATTCCAAAATGACGGTATTTAATTGAGAGCGTACGTGGCGAAGCCAGAACTTAAAGTTCCCTCAATTTGGCAGCCGCTAACTGACGTGCGGACTCTATCTATTCTCGAAGATAGATAAGATTTCGATGTCCCAATATTGTCTCGTTGTCACTTCGCGATTTGTCAATATTTCGTACCTGAGATATTATACATCCGAAAGAAACTTATTGAATTATTCTGAACTAAAAATATTTTTGTCTTATCTTAACTTTCGAGTTTAAATTTGAAGCTCCGGAGGAGGATTGAGAGAAACCGTTGGATTTCGCGTTGTCATTTCTTTAAATATAGTTTATTTATCCGCGAAATACGTTTTTCATTTCGCGAACGGCGATATCAATAACCAAAATAACAATGATAATAATTTTATTAATAATAATTTCTCGCTTTTCCGCGCGTGGGAAAGAGCATCTTTTTGCTCATCCCGCTTCTTTCCTCGCTCGTAAATAGAGCGGCCTTCGTATGTGCATGCTTTTCGGAGCCGTCCCGAGAGAGCGAAGTCAGCCTCGCCGCAGATGCAGCATGACCTTCCGTCACGATTCCTCTCTCGTGCGTGAGAATTCTCCGGCTTCCTCTGGCTCCGACGCCGCGACGTCGGGTTATATTTCTTTTCCGACTCGGACCCGTATCCTCGCGAAGACAAATGCGGATGCATCTATGCTCCAACGACGTGGTCGTCAATTGCGTCCGTCGTAAATAACAGAGTAAATCCACCGAAATTTGTAGCCGCCGAGTGCAAGATCCTTAAGTATCGACCGCTAGGTGAATTCGGGATTTTCTCGTGTCATTATTTGAACGTTATAACGTCTTCGAATTTAATTTAATCATTCGGCGAAAAATAACGTAACGGAAAATCGTGGCATATGAATAATGAACAGTAATCCGTGTTACGTGATGAAGAGAGTAACATTATTATAGCTAAAATTATTCAATTGTGAAATTTATATCCTTGCCAAAAGCAACGCTTTAAATCTATTAATATTTTATTATTCTTTATGTACATTATATCGGCACGCAGCAAGAGAAGCGCAAATAAATTAAACTAAATAAAGTGCAGAATTTAAAAGCACGCTGACCTGAGCTTTTACGCAAGGAATGCGCTCTCCGAGCGCAATATCGTACGGATTATTCGCTAAATTCTGAAGGCTCGGTGTGCGTGTCGTTTGACGTCAATCGCGTTTGAAAACACGTTTCGTGCATTCGTGATTGACGCCCTCGCGTCGCGCATCGAGCGCGACTGGCGCCTGCAGGACGCTCGGTTTAATTCGACGTGACCGAATTTGCATTTCGGTCAAACGTGTCGTCCGCGTCCCCGTCGTTTAATCCCCTCGATATAATCCCGTATCATAGAAATGCGCTCGGCCGCGTCCCCATTATCCGCATATGCGTTACGACGATAAGCACGGACGATATCGTATGCGCCGATTATTGTCGCTTATCATTTCGTTCGAAAAATTTTTTCTTCATGCGTCGTAATTGCGATAACCGGTTGCGGACGCCGATTAAATCGCGCGCCCGCACGAAAAGTACGACGAGCTCTCCGACAATGCCTTTTTTGGCACGAACAAGTAGAACGTAAGAAGTTTGACTCGATCTGACATCAGTTATGCGGATCATTTCTCGAGAACTGCTCGTATCAATTTCCCCGATGGGTCTCGACAGCGACTCAAGCTGGGTGCGGTTGAAAGGTCGTCGCGCGGCCTCCACCAACACCAAAGAATACAGCCATTCACCGCCCACTTGAACGGGAGCTCCCACGAACGCGATTTAAGGTCATTCATTCCGCGAGAAAGTAGACGAGAGCAACAAGAGGCGTTAAGCCGGAGATTGTTGATTTCTTTCGCGCCATCAAACACAGGGGTCCGTCCGATCTTCTTTGTTTTTCACGCGCGCTGTCTTCTCCAATAAATTTTTTATTACGTTAGCAATAATTCGCGAACTTTAGATATTATTTTTAGTAATATTTTTTTATATAATTTATATTACGGCCATATAAAAAATATTTGTTATCGTATTGCAAAATGTTTTCGAGATAGAGCATCTATCTCGCATTTTGCGAAAAAGATTGCCGTATTTTTGCGGTCTGAAAATCTCGATTTATTTAACTGTACCTCGCAAAACGTAAACGCGAGCGAGAGGAGTAAACGCCGATAAATCCAACGGTAACGTTTCCGCGTCACGCGTCGCTCACACATCGCGATGCTTCAATCAACATTTTCGTGCGATCGTAAACGGAAGTTTTTGGCACGGTGCGACCATCCGAGCGACACGGCTCGGGCACATGCATACGCGATGCGATGTTCCTTTGTAGTTGCGTGATGCAATTTTATACGTGCACGTGTGATTCGTGTATCTACCCGCGAAACCTCCCATACGCGCATGTATCTGCGATGCGTTCGAACGCGCTTGTGGGCTTTTCGTTGGTGTGCGTGACGTACCGGTTTCGAATGCACGCATTTGCACGTGTGTGTGTGCATGTATTCCGTACGCTTTCGTGTGCACACACCGTAGGTAGGTACAGCGGGTTTATCGCGAGCACAGCTGGCTCGCTTCCATAAACTACGCTCGTAAAAACTCCCGAGGCTTCCCCGGAGCGAGCTTAAAGCCCCGGCTGCATCGGGCGTCCGGGGGACCGGAAGTCGACAGGCCGCGCGGGTTTTTATACGTGCGCGCGCGGGCGGGCGGGTATGTAGGTTGAAGGACGGATCCTGTCTTCGAGGACCCTCAATCGTGCTCCATCGATCCTGCCCGGTCGCCGCGAAAGGGCTGGGACGTCGTACGTCCTTTCCCGACGTTTTCGTTCCTTCCTTCCTTTCTTCGTTCCCTTCTGTTCTCCCGGAGATCTCCACCCTTTAAAGTCGTTATACATACAGACAATTCGGTGTAAGATCGAAGTGCTCCGATTTCATTCGCGGTCATTAACTCGAAAGGATTGAGGCGGAAGAGCGGATTGCCTGAAGGGTGTCGGTAACGACGCGGCGTAAGACGGAGATTGAAACTGTAGCGAGAGGGTCAAGACGCTTTTACGTCGGTATATTTATAGGAGATTTATATATTGTATAATCATGACGTAAATACTATAATCGTGGTAAAATTATGAAGATAAATCGATAATTTCTTAAACCTGTAAAAAAATTTTCGAAGATCTAAAATATTACGAACTAATATTATAAAAATATTACGAACTAATTTTAACGCATTTTTACGGCAAGTCCTTTTATAGTCTTTCGTGATCAATAGCCAGGAATTTGAATAATCTCATCAAATACAATCCGACCGAAACCATGTGAGAAAATAAATGTCAAATTTTTGACGTTAGTGATTCTATATTTTGACCGCCAGCATGAAATTGGAATTGTATGCTATTGGAAGAGCAAATTTAGCAGGTTGAGGATTAACGAAGGCGAGAAACTTGCAATAACTGCACAAGTTATCGATCCCTGAGTTGAGCAAGTTGCTACGAATGTGTTAGTAATTCGTGTGGCACGTTGTGGACACCGCTTGAGGATCGAAGTAAATCCCTCGTCACGGCCGTATATAGAGGGTTAAACCTCTATTACTTAAACTCGAGAGTTTGCCATTCCCTCTTGGAATTTCTCAGCGCAAGTTCATGCCAAATCGTAAGCGTTTCCAGCACCCGATGCGGACTTTGCGGAAATGCAATCTGTCGCTCTCATCTTTCGGAGCCGAGCTTCGTCGAACAGATTCTTGATTGACCTGGTAAAGCGAAATGAATTGATCGAATAATAGTCAGTAATGTTAGCGATTTTTCTTATATATTCGATCGACATAAATGACGCTCGTTCAGCGCAGTTTAGATTTTAATCGAATATTGAATACATGATTAATCGCCGTGCACAATGCGCGGTACTGACTTTATGAAGTTGAAAAATAATCTGCCTGTATTTATGATATTCTAAAATTAAGAAAAAATGTATTTATTATTTGTATCTGCATTGTCAAAAAAAAGAGCCGCCTCTTTAAAAGGCATAAATAAAAAATAATATTTTCGACGTTCTTATACGCGAGCGTATAGTGGAAAATAATACTTCGAAATAGAGTTTTTTAAAAAATACCACACACGTTTAAAAAATGTACGACTAATGTAAAAAACACGAAGTCATTTAATTATTTCCGTATGGCCGAGGAAATGAAAATTGCACGACGTAATCGTCGCAGGAACGTCTCTCGTATGACGTCGCTCTCTGCGTTCGCCGATGATACTGTCGTCGCCAGTACGGCGCGGAGATGAGCTCGTTCGTGCATGAGCGTGCACACACACACGTAACCGCTTAATGCAGCGGGGTCCCCCTGTGATGCAGGTCTAAAAATAAATCACGTACCCCGTCTGTTCATTCAATTGACACTATAAACTAAATTGAGGCTTTTCTTCCAGGCGGTACGCGGCACACAGACGACGATGATGACGACGGCGACGATTTGTGCACACACGTAGATATGTATACGTGGTGCCATAAGTGTTCCCATTGCTTGCGCGAATTACCGGGGTATTACACCTCGTACGAGCGCGCTCGAACGACTCCGTAAGATCTATTGAGCTATATTACACGCTGTTATATAACGCGACGATAAGTACAGACAAGTGAAATGCTAATTGAAGACATCCCGAATTTCCTGTTCCGTACACGCTCTCCATCGAAGCGTTTGCGATTACTCAATTATGCTGGAATGAATCAAATACCTGGTTGTCACAAATCTAAAGCTAATTAGATCATACACAATCTGAATCTTTTAAATTATTATTAAGAAAGAAAGTACCGAGTGACAGAATGGAGAGCGAAATTTTGCGCATGCTATTTCCGTGAATTATTTATAGAAGAGGATACGAGATAAGTGTGGATATACTGAAGAATCAATTGAGAAAATTGTCTCAAGATTGCGATATTAAAATTATTTGAATTGCAATATAACCAAAGAGAATAAAATTTTTTATTACTATTATCCTTTTAGTTTAGAATCGCTAGAATTCCACAATTTTCAATATTAATTAACTCCGTATAATTAGATGATTTTTATAAAATTTTCCTGAAGGATAATTATCTTCAATTTCGCAACTGAGTTAAAACACGCGACTTTTTATCTTACGAAATATAGTAATAACCCCCAACATTATTATTTACGTGCTCGCTTTAGCAAACTCGTGGCGGCGTAATGCGGCACGTTCTCTACCGTGGTTAGAAGTCTAAAAATACAGCACCGTCCCTGTCTGTCCATTCGTCTGTCCGTCCGTCCGTCTGCGCTTTATTTGTGTCGGTCGCCACGATGTCGCCGGTCACGAATATATTACACGACCTTCGGGTTATAGATTCGGGAAAGCGTGACGGGGATAAGGTCGGTGGCAAGAATAATCGCCGATCGCCGAAAAGACGAAAAGATCGGAGTCAAAGACATCTATTGCAGGAACGCGATAAAGGCATTCTCAAATTCTCATTAAGCATTATTATCTCATCCTCGTTATTCGTTTCGAGAACCATTTATGCGTAAGGGAGATAAGAGAGACGACAATGTCTTGCAGCACATTCGCGATCGCTTCGATCTATCATTTCTTAATGATTTTTTAACGCATGACGACCTCAACAGATTGGCGACGCCTGACGAGGCTGAATCTTTATTATTTTTCCTCGCGATTAATCAAAGTTTTCGCGAGAAAATTGCACGTTTGATCTACATCCTTGATTAATCGATGTACGCCATCGGCATAAATATCGGGGAAGCTTCGGCTGAAAAAAACCAGCGCGTACGCATTATGTATGCCTTTACATATATCTTACAGAATCGCGTACAGAACCGCGGGGAGCTAATTAGGAATTAACCTCCTTGCAGTTTATGATCTCGCACGAGCTGCTCGTTAAATTAATCTCGCCGGCTGGCGGAGAGTCTGATTCCACATCTCCGCTTCGAGTTACATACACCTGGTGCTCAGCGGCACCGTGATTTTACACCTGGTGCTTGGCGGCACCGATGCAAGATCATTGCGCCCGTGACGGTAATGCATCGACGAGTTAATTGTAAAAGTCATTTGCTCGCCACGGGCTCGAGGCGTGCACGCAGACAAAATGCATGGTGATGACACATTTTTCCTTAACGCAGATTTGTAATGCGACGAAAACAGATAAGATTGTTGGACTTGTCACATCGATTCGGTACCATACTTAGACCTAACAATCCGTCAAGTGAAGAAGTTAAGATATAAGAAAAATGTTACGAATGTCGAAAATTTAAAGTATAGTCCAAAATATAGAAAATTCTATGTAAAAATCTTTATATTGTATTTATTCAGTAATCATTGTAGTCACTGTTAAAATTGTTAAAACTTTTAAGCTCCTAAACTGAGTTTTTTAAACTTTAAATATTTTCTATTATTACACACAAGTTCTCAGTTGGACTAATCGTTACATAATTTTATGGGCAACGTGTGCTGGTCACGCATGAATTATTCCCATTTGCATTTCCCCGCGGTTTCCTGGCGTTGCGATTCGAAAAGGTTGACATAGGATATTCGGAATTTATCAGAATTTATCGTCAAGACACATACACACACGCGCGCGCGCGTGTGTTTACGTCATTATAAATCTGGATCGCATCTCGCTCACATGCGATACCGGCGCGCACGCAATAAGACGAGCAAGAAGAAGGAGCGGTATGAGTCTCCGCATGCGTGCGATTTCAGACGCGTTCGTGCACCTTGCCACGAACGCGGTTGCGGGACGGATGAGAGGGAGCACGCAGGAGCAGCGATCGCCGGCCCTCCGGAAGGCCGCTGCCGGCAGATGGCCGGCAGATGTCTACAATCTTGCCCTGATTGCAGGTCCGGGCGAGGAGTAAGTCGCCCGTGAAAGGGGAGCTGCTATCCGCTTACACGTGGCCGCTTGGGCAGCAAACCGCTATCCACGCGGATCCTCCGTCACGCCCGACACCGATCGATCGAGCGATCGCGCGGGGCACGTAACGATCTCTGCGCGTGATGATGGTGTACTCTCTCGTGCCGATAATGCTTCCGAGCGCAAGGGGGACGTGGTCGTTTTGATGAAATTTTTTATAGTGGTAATATCGGTACTTTTTGAGCGGAGGTTTGCGATTTAGTCGATGTATCAATAACTGAACAGCATCCACAATGACAAACATAGATCGGAATTATACAGGAGAAAGTTTAAAAAGGAATTCAAGTCAAAGTAAATAACTTGTTGAGCAATCGAGTATTCTGGTAATAACTGATCGTAGAATTCAATAGCAAAATTATTTATTCAATATTATTATAAACAACTAATATTATTATAAACTGTAGAATTGTTGTGTAAACTGTAGAAATTAATAAGTTTTAACTCTTTTATCAAAAGCAATTTACAAAAAATTGTTTTTTTTTTTTTAATTTATGCCAAATGTGTCGTTTTATTATTTCCAAGATTCACTTTTCATTCGAATAATAAATTCTGAAAATTTATCAAATTTATTTTATCGAAATAAAGAAAGAATTCTAATTCCGTTATTTATTTCCTCAAAATGAGGATTAAAAAGTTCTCAACGACGATATCCGGATACCTATTCGATCAGAGAGCAATTTTAAATATCCGAACGATCCCAAGCTGTGTCGATCCTTCTCGGGAGTCGGTGCAACCACCCCAAACACACAATGGCACGAAATTCCATAGCGGATCGTGTTCAGCGGTCACGCGTGCGTCGACTGGACCACTCGTTCGAGAAATTCGCTCGGCGGAATCCATCGGGTTTGGCGTCATTGCTGTTAGTCGGCTTTCTGCTCGAAATACCATCCGCCAGGAGGATTCTGAGGTCCTTTGTCTGCCCTGCCCTGCCCTGCCCTGCCCTGCGCGAGAAAGGCGCACCTGCCCGGCGTCGATCCCGGGCGGCAACCTGCCCATCCGGCATCCTCCTGTTGTCCCCCCTCGTAGCGCGGTCTGACCATCGCCTTCCTTATGAAACCGTTTCACGACCGGTAGATTGGACCACTTATGGCTCAGACCCTTTCCGATTCTCCCGGCTGATTTTATCTGGGATGGAAAGCGCGTAGATCACTTTTCTGCTTCACCTTTGCCGCTGGCGAGAATATCGCGGCAATATTCCCGACGATATACCCGCTTCCTATGAATCTTAGATGAGCAGAAATCAAATTACCAATTTGATTATGAATCTATAATGTTAATGGTCCTGTTAGTGAAATGAATACTAGAATGTTTACCATCAAATACACAGACGCACGTTTAATTTTATTATATTATCATATAAGCTGTGTGATTGGAATAATTGCGTATTAAATCAGTAAATATGTGTATTTGGCATTTATTTTCGCCTATGATTTTATGAACTGACGCAAAATCTTACTAAATTCTTTAATTTTGTTAAATTTTTGTTAAATTTTTATAAAAACTTGTTAAAGTTCTCACAAGTATACAAGAATTTTTTCAAATTTTTATATATATAGTTTGGAACAATAAAAAAATTACTCTGAATTGCGGAGACTTAGGTTGCTGACGTAAAGTATAAAATTTCACATTGTCAACGAAGAAATAATCTTGTAACCGAAAACTATTATTATCAATTAATCTCTCATTTTTCACAATAATGCAAACAACTTTCTTAAAGCATTTCAATAACAAATTCTTTCTAAAATTCTCATAATTTTAATAATGAAAGAATGCATCATTTGTGTATTACATCTAATGTATGCGATATGAAGTTATGTTTATTTTTCATTAATAATTAAATTTAAAATTGACATAAAAATTTTTATTGCCACATATTTATGTATGATGATATAAATAATATTCAATTTTTTGTATTTGTTTCTACAAATCTAATGTCTCGAAAATAATTCCTTCTTTAAGCAATTCATAATAAAGGCGAGAACTTGTTTACTTGCTCGCTTCGTCTCAATTGCCGGATTACAGCAGATTTCTTAGAACGCTTACGAACTCAACGATTCGATCCTTCAGCCGCGCCGCGTGGTTGGGGAATCCGCCTGAAAAGATTCCGGTTAATGACGATAACCGGCCTTGCCGAAGGTACGAGGTGGTTATTCACCTGGACCTGCGGAAAGGAGCGAGCCATTCTCTCAAGAGAGAGACGATATGTCCGAGACGACAAGAGCGTTGGAAGCGATCGGCGGTGCCCGGCTTGTCGATGGCGAGTCGCACGTGATACAAGAATGAAACGAGATGAATACGGATGACACAAAGCGACGGTCGACAGATTCGCGGTTTGCACACGATCGATCTGTTATTCATGCAAAACGACATCGGCCTAAAAATATTGTCCGCTATTGTTTTGCTCTCCCGTTTGCATTTGAGCTATTTTTTTATTTACGCGAAATCGTCGGTCGACCCTTTATCCAGCGACGCCGCGCGATGTATAAATGTCCCCGATGAATTTTTCATCGTCGCAACAAGTCCCGCCATTCGGTCCTGCATTTTGATGCCTTCCGTTTTATAATGGATACGAATCACGGCAGAGATACGCTCGGCCAAAACATTCGGCCTTGTGTAATGCGACCGCGCTGTTTGCATGTCCCAAGTGATTTTCACACGTACCTTTATTGCGCTTCGCGCAAATAGCGTATTTTTGTGCGCGTTTTGTTTCTGTTTTTAACATACGTAGAAGATTTAGAAATTCCAGCAGTACAGAAAAGATTCGAGTTTTTAAATAGACTGCAAATGTCTATGCAATTGATTTTGTAATCTGACTCTTCAATGGAAAGTAACGAAGATCGAATTAAAAATAATCTCACAAAAAAAAAAAAATGACGAAAGCAATCACGAGTGTGTTTATCTCCATGCTTGGTTTATGCTAATCAAAACGTACGCGATCCGTCTGAGAGTAACAAGTTAGCCTCGACATAATTTATCACTTTAGATGCAAAGTCAGTCTCCGCAAAAAATACAGAATATGCTGGTTTCCTATTGCCAATTTCCGGAATTAACGATCGAGTTTCTCGATTGCGTCGAAGCTCGACGGCAGTCGCGCGGATAATTGTCTCGAATTGAAAGCTGGAAGTGGCAGGAAACATTGATAATCCTGGATTAATCATTATTCGATACAGTGCGACCCGATCGAACGGCGTGTGTGTGTGTGTATGTACGTATGCATGTGTTCACGAAGCAGAAGCGAGCTTGCGAAGTGCATTGATCCGTTGAGTTTATGTGCACTGTGCAACAACGTGAATTGGTCGAACGGGAAAGAGAAGAAGGAAAAGATAATTCGCACGCGAGATAAAAGGATTCTGAGAGAGTTTGAATAATCTGTTTAAAGGACACCCGCAAAATTATACTTAATTCCATCGCTGCAGATTTTATTGACGCGAGACGTAGCTCTTCTTCCATTGATTTATGCTGTGTATTTAATTCAGTTGGCTTCCTTCAAAACCGTGTAATATATTTTGATCACAGTAGTATTCTCATTTATTAATATATTAATATTACGTATTAATATAAAATTGTAATAAAAATTAAAATGGATAAATAATATTGATCGACAATTGTAAAATTTATATATATATATATATATGTGTGTGTTAGCAAAAACAAATAATTCAGTGTTGTGGATTCGTAACGAGTTTACTACAGATCATAAAAAGACGACATTTTATCCAGCATCATTTTGTTACATTTTTTAATTATTATTTGTCCGGTTTAAAAAAAATTTTTTCATTCTCTCTTGACATATGTTGAAAATTTTAAAGCCATCTACTTATTTAAAATATCACGTGACTATATTTTAGACATTCGCGTATGCACTTTTATCAACTCTTAATGACATTTCTGTGTTAATATGTTATCAATAAAGATAAATAGCAAAAATATTGAATTCGTTGAACGTTGTACGCGAATAATGATGACGATTGCAAAGCATTTGCATAAAATATCTCCCGCTTTTGGAAATTCCATTTTAATTACCATTTTTCTGATTGAGATAAATTATGCATACGGTTTCGACAATCGATTTGGGTAACCCAAAAATCAATTCGGCATCTACTATAAAGATTGCCTTTAAAATGTCTCACTTAAGTACACAATATGAAAAAAAAAAATATATATATATATATATGCATATTATTAATACATATTATATGAATGATATAAAATATGTGGCATAACAGCTTTTGATACACGAAATGAAATGAAATGCTAGATATAAATGCTAGGTACTTTGTTTTTCTCAAATTTTACTCAAATAGCAAACTTACATAGGATAGTTGCATTTTACGCGATTTTGCAATACATTTTGATTTTATATCATGCAAATGCAATAACAATAATAGTAATATAAATAAAAAAATGTTTTATTGTTAAGTTATATAGCTATTCTTACTTAGCTATTCAATTTGAAAAAATAGGATTTAAGTTCTTGTATCGATTCTTGTGATAAAATCAGGCCTGACAAGCAGATCTCAAGCGTCTGTCACGTAAATTGGGCGATCGCGTTGTGCATAGAATCGAGCGATCTATTCTGCATTCTTGGCTTTGAGTGTTAGTGAAGAAAGAGATCAGTCGCATAGTAATTTCGAAGCCAGTCTATGCTCGCACGTTATTGCATCTCCGCGAGCTCATACATGCCTGCGCTGTGTGCGACAGATGCGTATAATATGCGCGAGCGAACGTATACGCGGGGCATTAGTGGAAACCTGTTATACTGCGTACCCCTGCACATTTGTAGCACGCATACATCTCAAATCCTGTAACTCGCTGAACACCCTGGCTGAAGGCCGGTTGATTTCAAAACGTGCATATAAGTACGCTTGTTCAGTGAATTTTTTGTTTATGAATATTGCACAACAAGATAATGCCGTAATTGCACACATTAGTGTAATAACTTATTGCGTAAACCTCTATTAAGCAGAATCAAATCAATCAAATCAAATCGAATTTATTGGAATATTTAGTATTTATTTTGTATTAAATTGTACTATTAAAGATAATTTTGTATTGTATGCCATGAATAATAATGATGCTAACAAGCATCTCAATCCCTTTTCTCCCCGAATATTATAAAGAATTTCTTGCGAAAAATAACACCTCAGCCAGAGACCTCGCGTATGAACGTATGTGTACTGCAATACACTCATATCAGCCGAATCTTTACAGACAAATATCCTGAAGGAATGAAAGACAATTTATGGATTTTGAACTGGAAACTTAAAATTAATTTATATTTGAAATATTTATTTTAGTCGGTTAATTTATTGACGCTAATTATCATTCTATTATTCCATGCTGCTAAAAAGATATAATTAGAATAATCCTTCAATATCGATTTTGAAGCTTTTCATATTTGAATCAGTGCTTTTGATTCTGAAATTTTAAGAAGAATTGATGTCTTGATCGGTTTTCCATATTTTCATTGCTATTGATTTGAAAATTCTTTTCTCTTTTTCTCTTCTTTTTAATTTCACTCGTGTGTCAAATATTGCCGAATATTGAAGAAATAGAAATGCACCTGTCTCTGCATGACTATCAGAGCGGTAGCAAGTGAAAGTGCGAAAAATTGGTGTGTACACGACGTGTGTTAATTGATCGTGCGCATAAAAAAGTCGCTGTTCTACATATCGGTTTCTTATAAACGAGAAGCATAACTCATATATGATCTTAAAAGATGCGCGCCTGCGACTCATGAATATATTCATTTTTACGATTAATTGCATAATTAAGGTATATTGTAAGACGTAATTGTTATTAAATAACGACTTTAATTTCTGAAGAGCCATTAATCGATGAATAAAACAAGAGTAAATGGTTTGGCGAAAGAACGAAGAAGTTTCGTTATACGTTAAAAATTAAAAGAATCGAACGAAAATAATTAATAATAGTCTTTTGTTAAAATTGACTTGAGGAGTAGAGTGCAGGTTATGAAAAAATATTTTTCCGAAGATTAATTCGAACGTTCGAGTTACAAATCAATTGCACTATGATGTTTTGCGCCATCAATCATGTCAATATCGCATTCTGCTTCTGATAGATTCCAATAAGAGGCTTCTCGCGAAAAGCGAAATTTCGAGGCGCATCCGCTTGTGACCTCAATAAATTTCTCTCGAAATCGTAATAGATTTCCGATAATCGGACTTTGGGAATCGCCCGATATTAGAAGGTTGCATTCGCTGATGTGGAGATTGGCCGTCGCTAAGCATTAACCGAGAAAGGATGAGAGGAAAAGAGAGTGAAGGTAATACCTCTTTCCTCTTCCTCCCGTCTCGGCCCTTCGGCGTCGCCGGTAACTCGCGGAATCCCTGGATAGAAGGGAATCCGGGATGGCCACCGAGAAAACGACCTCGTCCCAGTCCGACGTGTGCTAGGTTATGACCTGAATAGCAGATTACCCGTTTACGAGACTGCACCATATCTGCCTGCCTACCCCGTTGCTTTTATTGAATCCGGAGGAATACCGCGCGTGCATGGTCGGCTTTCACGCTGACGTTCAGGCGGCTTTGACGTCGGTATCCGAATCCTCCGATTGGCCAAGACGCATCGGCTACGTTCGGTGCACCTAGGATTCTAGGTAGAATACCTTTTAGCCGTTATAGATCGTATATACTGGATATGATCTGAGAAGAGATTGTGGTATCGAGATCGACGTTTGTAGTTAAATTGACTGTTCGAATCACGGCGAGGATAATCGAGTGGTTGAACATAAAAAATGTAATTGTTTTAATAATAATGACGTCGAGCTTGATTGAAAAAATTTTGCTAAATGTTTATATGATTAGTACAAAGCATGTTATTTGATATAATGTGTGAATATTTTTATCTTGCATGAATATTCTGAGAAGATAATTGATAATAAATAGTTTTCTTATATAATCGATGATATCTAATATGCAAATAGTTTTGCATGATTTGAAATAATACGCGCATTCTCGGTTAATCGTTTTGTCATCTAATTCTAGAATTAGATTTTTTCATTCATCAGTTTTTAGGATTATGTTGAATGACAAAGTCGCGCGTGTACAATTTAGGACTATAAATTTTAATTAGATAATATATAATTCATGTAAAATTATTGAGCGAACAGTGTAATTAGTCCATCCGACGTATAATTATCTCGAGATAGAGCTCGCGCGGAAAGCCATGAAAATTGAATGCCGCATTTCCTAATTACTTCGCAGGGAGTACATGGACAACAATGTTATCTTGTTTTGTCGGTTATAAAAATGTCACGAAGGTACTAAAATACAGCATTTTTGCGTGCAACTGGATAAATAATATTCTACTGATTTTGATTTTTCATAGTTTATTTTTCACAATTTTCTCTATTCTTTTTAAATTATGTCGATATGTATCTGTTTACTACTTTCTCTAGCGAAGAGTTAATTAAGAATACAATAAATTATATTCAATTCTTTCAACATTCTCTATATATGATTGAAGTATTTTAATATTATTCAGAACAATTGCTTTGGATTAATTGAGGAGGTAATCACGTTTCTGTTTCTTTGAGTTAAATTAGATAGAAGGGCCCTTTTCTGTCTACAGGACATAAAATTGAGTATTTTTCAAAAGTGATTTGTAGGTAAACGGTGAAATCAAAATGCGATAATTTGAGGTCTTTTTTATTGACATTTTAAATTTCATGTATTTGTCGCTTAAATATTATGTATGATATAGACGGTAGTCCAAGGTAGTGCAGTAGTGCCAAAATTTCTCCGCCGTTGTAAAAAATTTATTGTCTAATAAAGCTAGAACAGAAAATCAAAATTTTTTACAATTTCAGTATATATATATATATATATATATATATATATATATATATATATATAWTGGGTTCTTAACTGCATGAATTAAAGAAAATGAAAAATAATAATTTTTCACTAAATGACGGCGTTGCCGAGAAATTAATTGGTGACGATCATTCATTTTAGAAAAAGGATATAGTTTTTCGTTCAGGTAAATGAAGGGATTTTGTAAATAGAGTGATTTACATAAGCGATATCACAAAAATAAAATCGCCATGCAGATATATTGCAGTGATGTAACGTATACTTGTGTACTTACGAGCGTTGCAATCTTCTTCGAGTCGGATTACAGCGGGAATTATAAGCACGCGCTTATCTGAGATTTTATGGCCGCGGTTTACTACGAAAGCAGATCAAGATACCTTTATGGCATTGACAAACCTCATAAAACGTGCATTTATGCGACATACGCGAAACATAAAAATTTGCATATGCGTTTTACTACTTCGCGTATTCGGACGTATTGCATAGAACTTAATATGAAAATAAATTATAAATAAATAATTAACGGTTGCGCGCCTGCTTTAAGGGCGCATCCGTTTTCCGCAAAATTTATTTTGTTGTTTATTTTGTCATTGAATACACCACAAAATAATATATCTAATACCTTTATAAATATAAAAATAGAATATCTTGAGAAGGTCAATATTTCAAACAACTTGATCTACTTTGGAAGCCTTTATCATCGATTCCTGTAGATTTCATCGTGTCCTTTTTAAATAAAATTTGCATTTGGATTGGGTTCAAAGGGTTAAGGACATTTGCAAACAATCCCGGTAAGCTGCAGTTGTCTTCGATGATAACAGCTTCTGAAAGATGCAGCTTCGGAAAGGGTACTTTCAAAGAGCACTAAGCTTTTTCGGGCTCTCGCCCTTGCTCGGATCTTTGCGGGGAGAGGAAAGGGGACGACAGACTACGGCGATTGCCGCAGTCCAATTAAGGTGGCGCCCGCCACTTGGCGATGAGTCGAGTGGTGCGAGGAAATAAAGCCACCCAGTAGGAAGGAAAGGACGCGAGGGTGGTTGGGAGAGAAAAGAGTGGACTTGGAGAAGCGAAAGAGTGGATCGAGTCTTCCGTGTCCTCTTTTTCTTCTTCGCGGCCAAACCAGGCGTTGCCAGGCGACAGGAGCACCGTTGTTGTCGCAGACCCTCGAAGATGTCACGCAGGGCGCACGCAAAGAGAATGAACTTTTGACCTTTCAAGGGTCTCGCTTCACTTGAATCGTTGCGTTGTGGCGAACTGCACGAGGCATCCTCGTGGAGCACTCTCTTTCCTTCTCTATGCAAAAAAGGGTTGTCGATTGCGAATTTTTCTGGATTAGAGTTAGTAATATACTTGTATTCTGCTAAATAAGGTTTCAGCTAAATAAGACACTGGGCTAAATATGAGTTAAATTTTAAAAAATACTAATATTCTAATTGTATATTATAGCGAAGTTACTTAAGGAAAATATCTCTTGCGCGCAGAAGAGTTTTATAATTTTTTCTCTATTTTTTTGAAAACAAATATGAATCATATAAACTTTGTTTTACATATATATATAAAAAATTATTTGTGACATTTTGGAAAAAATGTTTACGCTCTTCAAGCCAAAGAGTGTTTTTATTTCATCGATAAGAAATTTTATTTGTTTCTTCTGCGATATATAGAAATGTCATCATTACTGATAAATTGTATAAATTTTTCCTCTCTATCAAGAATGTATGTACTATTTTTAGCAGTTGCTAAGATACTCGTTTAATTCTACTAAATATTTTATTATCCTCTCTTTCTTTTTCTCTCCTCTTTTTTCTATTTTCCATTCACGACAGCCTTCGCTTGACCGCCGTAGCGTTACCCGGAAACTTTATACCCACATCCGCGCCTTTCATCCCTCTGGCCTCACACGCACACGCGTATGTCAACGTACGAGCGGAATACGGGGACTACGTTCCCCTTGCCATTGGCTCCTTTTTGTTTTTTTTTTCTTGCCAGCAGCAGTATTCCCTATCCCCTCGGCTTGTCTTCCTCGTTCACCGTTCATCTTCTCGGCTAGCTCCACTCCGCCATTGTTTTGCCCGCACACACGCGTCGGTGTGCGTTTCCGCACCGTCTCTCCTCCACACTTTCTTCTCTTCCCTTTTTCTTTTTTTTTACTTTTTCTACTTTACGAGGACGTATTTCCTGCGTCGAGCGTACAGGGCATCTCAACGTATAACCTTTATAGGGTTTCCTGAAATTAAACGGATCCCTTGTCGGGACCCAGGCGCCGGAAAGTTTCGCCGAAGAGCGAGCAACGGCAATCATCTTGAAAGCGGAGGCCGTAAAATGTGTTTCGGTTTCTCATTTTTAATGACGCACTGATTACTATTTGACCATTCATATAGTTTCTTAATACAGAATAGGTTGTATAAAACAATACATTGTTTGATGCTGGGCCAAGATTAATAGCCGAAGGTGCAAAGAATAAACATGATCTTTAAAGAAGTGATATTATTATGGTTAAATATAATTTGACTTCTTTCTAACTCGTCTTTTTTTTTATCGAACTGTTTTTCGCGTATTTTATTTTTGAACTTACCTTGGAAATAATAATTTTTCTTCCAATATATTACGTGTAAAACACATGCATAAGTAAAATGAACTACGTCATAAAGCTGAAGAAGAAAGCAATTGAATAAAAGAACATTATATTTAAATATAGATCTCTCCTAGCTTTCTCCTCCTAGCAAATTTAATCTGAGTAAACCTTTGAATTTTCGATGACAATCTTGATGAAGTTTGAAATAAAATTGTCCGTTAATCTTTTTTTTTTATTTTTAAAAATATTGACATTCAAGAAAGACCTAATTCAATACATTTTGTTAATACGCATAACTATGTTCTTTGATCATTATTGAGAAAAAGAGATTTTTTCTTCGAAAAGAAAACGCGTTATATTCAAAAAATGTGAAATATAGAAATATGGAAGATACGTGAAAACGAGCAAAAATACAGTATAAATAAGTATAAATAGATGGATCTTCTCAATACGACGACATCTAATTCCACGATGCAACAATAGAAAGATTCTCGTGGAAATTATCGAGGGAATTCCTCTCAAAAGCGTGAAGTTTTATGATTCGAGACTTTATTCCGTCTCTTTTTTTCTCTGTCTCTCGTTTTTTCTGTCTCTCCCTATTGCTCTCGGTAACTGATCATATTTCCCGAAATAAGTTCATTCGTTCTTTTTTACCTTTCATAATTGTATTAAAAGCTATACTGAGAAGCGAAAGGCATCCTCGCCTCGTTTATATCTGATGCCGTTTGTTCGGCGCCATTACGAGACTGGAAAGAACAGAGGGATTATGTCCTATTATCAGGATGTTTGAAGCAGAAAAAGATTCGCTTTTCGAGAGTTCTACTTCAGTGAAAAATTTTGCGGATCGAGCGTATCGATTCCGGAAACGATAGTTACGATGCATTATTTGAAATAATTAATAATTAATAAACTTTAAAAGCAGTAGAAATAAATTTTTATAATTTATAATAGTGCAGCTGTGTAGTGATTATTATACTTACATTGAGAAAAAAAGTATTTAATATTTGTAACTATAATTGCATGGTAAAATAATAATGATTAGGAACTCCCCATTTTTATATTTATCAGTATAATATTAGTCATAATAATTATATATATATATATATATATATCTATGAAAAAATTTTACTATTTTAATTTATGTACTATAATTTCAAATATTATAATATAGAATATTAAGATGCATAGTAAATAAAATAAACATTTTTACATAGTAAATTCAATTATAGTACATGTAACTCTCTCTCTCTCTCTCTCTCTCTCTCTCTCTC
>JANQDE010000013.1:3145663-3174202 GCA_037157785.1 Cephalotes varians
TGTGTGATTATAAATTATAGTTAAAGTAATTACAACTATTTTTTCTTTCAGTGTATTAATTATTTTTAATTAATAATACAATTATTATTTACAATATTGTAATATATTTTCTCACGATATTCTTTTATATATAAAATTGTATTAGTACTCATATTCTTTCACGTCGATATTTTATACTCGAACAATTTAATTTAAATAATTAATCTATTTTAACGCGAAATACAATTATCCAATTTTAAATCGTATTTGCGCAAGTCACTCTCAGTATATAGAGACGAGAATTAGATAGAACTACATTTAATGTCGAACCCATGGTGAGAATACTGGTCATTAAATACGACGCATACAAGTACGCTTAAGAAACTATGGTATCTAGAGATTGTCCTGAGCGCGGTACGCCGGTAATTCGATATCTACGGGCATGGGACGGAACTGCAGCGACCGTTGCAATGAATGGATATTGAACGATCGGTCCGATCGACGTACTTCGCGATGCTTGCGCAATCGAGATAAAATCGGGCTATGCTCCCATAGCGGAGCATTCTCGCCGTTCCGCGATTAGCGTGCGGGAGATGCGAGTGACGGAGGAAAATCATGAGCGGATTCGCGGTGCAAGGAGAAACGAGGAACGACAGGATTTCGAGCGGATAGCTAACTCTCTCTCCCCGGTCAATTATGCAATGCCGAATATCGACTATCTGCCAGAAGCAGAGGTAGCGAGCACGCGAAGGGCGTACGATGACTGGTCCGACGATAATTGGATCTCATGAATAAAGAGTTGGCCGAGAAAATCCGCTTTTGGTACATCGAGCGACGTGTATATTTTTGCAACGTACAAAATACCTATTATATCGAGCGAGAGCGCTGCTTTGATTCGCGATTACATTTTAAAACCGCGAAATGTATTATAATTGTCGAGAGACCAGTTCTGACCTACTTCGAGCTCGGGAAACTCTGGATTATGAAAGTATTTCCTTCCAACGAAAGAACATTGACTTATTGGCTCAGCTCGAAGGAAGAAAAAATATAAGATTTCGCTTTAACGGATACTAGATTCGATATTTCGAACCTATATTTATATTTTTTTATTTTTATTATTTATTTTTTTTTTAAATCCGTGATATATTACAGAAGTTTATGTCTTTTTTCTTTATTACTCTCTACTCGCCATTTTTCTTCGCGAAATATGTTTTCGCTGTTTTGCATTGTCTTCCAAACTCATGAAAGACTCGACTTAGGAGCGAATCCTGGAAATGTTCCTCCGGGAACTCGAAACCACGCTTTGATCTCGTCTGCGAACCGAGAGAATTCAGCTTCGGGAGTTCCGGGAACTTCTGACCTCGTTCCTCCCGCGAAGTGGTGATCGCTATTTCGAGACGCCTTACATTGTGCCCTGCTTTCAAGGGGTTCCGTACGAATTCGGACCGCTAATCGGCTGCGCTCTCCCAATGGTTTCCACGAAACGCTCGATGGCTTCCATCTTTCGACCGGCGTTCTATTTCCGGCACTAATGACGGAATAACCATCGTGGCGGGAATGCTTTCATAATTGCTAGCGTTACAGACTGATCAATTTAATTGACGGTCGACTTTTCTACCATAGTATCCATTTTTCAGGTTATTTACATCAGTCTTGCGTGGAATAGTGTGTGGATTTAGAGAAACACGAAATGGATCCGCGTTTTATTAATTAATACGCAGCTGCAACATTCGTTTACGAGATCTTACAGCATCATCTTTTCCCAAAGGAGCTTGTTAACGATAACTAGGCGCTGTCAATCGCAAATATAGCGCCATGCGTTTCGTAATGTCAGCGCTGAAACGATAGCGAGTAATTAGAGGGTTGCTTGCAAGAGAAAAGAAAATCAGAAACCTATGTACGAATCTCGTCAATCTGCTGAACAATATTGCAAGAGCGTAGTAAATTGCTGTAAGATTTAGTCAAAGTTACAAAATTTAAATTCTATCTAGTTCTCTGTACAGTTTATTTTATATTTCACTTATTTATCTCAAATCATAATCCTCTTTATGTGTAGAATTTTAGCCAGAGAGAATAGGATTTTCAATTGTCCGAACTTGCATAGTCGTATCCATTCGAAAAGCGGCATTAGTATTCGAGGCGCGGCGATCCTTGGCGTATAGGGTCGCTTTAAACGTCTTTCAGAAAATGGAGTAATTTCAAGGGAAGTGGAATACGGTGGCGCAGCGGGGAGAAATTGAGAGGGGGTTTGAGAATCGTGAAGGGTTGCGAGCGAGGCGAGGTAGTTTGAGCCGGAAGTCATAAAGTGGCACAATGCAGCATCATAACGTCCAACCCTCCGCATACATCGCCTCACCCGTCATCCCTCGCGCACAGGTACGCAACACAATGCGGGCGTGCTGCTGCTTAAAGTCGTTCCTCGCGTCACTACGTTCATAGTTTCGGTATTGATCTACGTCGCGCAAAGTGGATGTCGTAACGTAACAACAGCATCCCGAGTCGCTGTCAGAATTTTAATCATCGGCATACTCGGTTCGTCTATAACAAATTAATGCGTCCTACATAACGAGACAATGTCTCTAGCGAAGTCCTCAACTCGGAATTCTCTCTATGTAATTTCTCTCTAATAATGAAAATAATATTATATTGTAACTTTGCTTTATCATAATTTGACGATTCATTCGTATTTTAATGAAGCAGAACATTTAAGCTCGAATTACGTATTCTGTAAACAAAATTGTAACATTAAGTTTCTTGCAACAAAGCATACTTAAAATATCGGCGAAACTTCGGAAAGACCCGACACGGCGAAACCAATTCATGGCGCCTCATAATTACCTCGGCGTCTGATCATTGTAATCGTTGAAATTATCGAGGTTGAACACAGTCGTTCGAGAAATTATTTTTCGAAGTAACGAATCATCGTTTCATTGGCGAACAGATCATTATCTCTAGCGTCAGCCGTGGCTAGGTCGCCGCAGCAATTAGAAGTTACGAGAAAACTTGCTTCCAACATAAAAGAGTAGAAACTATTGCCGACGCTATGCTCACTCGCCCGGAGACCAGAACTGTAACTGAATACCCGAATTCGAGGCGTTGCTCGGATTTGTCGGATTAGTCGCTGCCGACCATTGCCGAAAAGTTTTCCGATGATGTCGAAAAATCTCTCCGTAACGAAACATCTCGTTTAACTTCTCACGTAAAAGCGGAATACGCGATACGCACCCGTCTATACGAGTTGCAACACGCCCACACATAGACGATGGGATACCCATATTAGACGACGTTGCACGGACTTCAACTAACTTTTACGATTTACGTGCTACGCGTCAGCTTTTATGCTTTACGTTTACGTTATATATACATATATGGCGTAATGACCTCGTAACTTCCATGTATTGGCTGCACGGTCGCAACTTTCATACGGAGATATCAGAAGCTATAGGAAGGGATAAATAGGGAAACGGAAATGAAAACGAGAAACAAAGGCAAAAAATGGATAAACAGGAAAGCGAAAGGTAAGAAGAAAAAGGATGAGAGCGCGAGATGAGTAAAGCAAAGGGGCGCAGTGATAGCAAATTTTGTTCAATCGACAAAAATTAAGACCCTGAGAACGTTGAATAATTTGCATCGAAAGCAGTAATGCAACTGAATAATACACGAAGTTTTTAATATATGTGAAATGCTTATCGATGCTCATTTATTTTTGTATTTTTTATGACAATTGTAAATACTTATTTTTTAGGTAATAATTTATTATATCATTAAATAAATAAAAAATTATAACGTCATACCATATTTCATAATATTTTGAAATTGAATAATAATTTCTAGTGATTTCTACACTGTTAAAAATGTTATGAAGTTTGATGTACTTTTAAGTTACGCAATTTGAATTTAATTTCATGATATTAAATTTAATGTATTTGTAACTGAAGGGTATATTTGTGTACATGTACGTGAAATTTAATGTATATTTCATAAAACTTTATGAAATGTAATGTATTTTTCATAAAATTTTATGAAATTTCATGTACACTTTCATTACATTTAAGTAACTATTGTAACTTAGTTTTCAGTTAAATCATTAATTTTAATTTCGTTCATAATTACGAGCTTTATTTACATATAAAGGAAGCATTTCTAACAGTGTAGTGATTCAATATAATTATCTGCGATCCCGAGATTCATTAATATACGCAGACAGGTCGCTGAAACGTTGAGGTGAGAGGATAGCGAAAGAACTAATTTCTACTAGAGAGATCATTATTACATTAATGTTACCGGTATTATTACGCGTGCTGTGCAGTTAGTCGCCCCACTGGGACAGGTAGATGCCGCGGTAGATTTCCATTTAAATGACGTCGCGGCATTTCTCGCATTTGTATTTCAAATCAGAGCAATACGCGCGATGTGCGTATCAGCGGGTCTCACTTCGATAAGCCGCTGATCGATTTATACATGTCAGATCAAACTTTTTTTTTTCGTGCAGTAACAAGCTTCATTATATGCATCAGTTCTGCAATCTCTGGAGGATCGTAAAAAAAGGGGCTATACACCGTGAAGATTTATTCGCTCGTAATCGTCAGAAATGATTTTATCAGCGATTTTACTCATGTACGTTTCATTATTAATCTGTCGATTACGCGATCGATAGTTTTTTACTATTTCCTGATTTTGCATAACTCGATTCGATGAGTTAACATTAACAATTTCAATTGAACTGTTAAAAACAACTTCCTTTTCCTATACGCAAGTGAAACACATCGTCTATGTTTATTATCTCTCTGCGAAAAATGTCAAATCGACTACGACCGCGCGTACGAAGTAACGAGTTTAATGCAGGGATTAGCCATGTTACGATCGAGAAATCGGATCATCCCCTTTACCTTTTCAGGCAAGTCATTTCGCTCTTTGATGTAGCGCTCGTTTGACGCTTCGATCGTGATGCGTCGCATTTTTTTTATCTTACTAACTCTTTCTCTTTTTTATCTTTTTTTCTGTCAATACCGTAACGTCGCTCTTTGCGCGACGTTCTTATCGTAACATACGTGGCGCTATTGATCTCCCCTGGGTGCTCCTGGTAAAAAGGATACAATTGACAATCCGCGCTCGTCCGTAACCCTCCGATACGCGCTCGGATACTCCCTCGGGGATGTCTTTGAGGGAAGAAAAGGAACGGGCGGTAACCTATCAGGAGCTCATACACGCGGAAGGTACGTCAGAACGTCGGGAAAGCGCAGGCTCCGGCGGACCGCAAGGGATTACAGGATGCGAGGGAGGGAAGAAGAGAAGAGAGAAGAGTGACAGGAGGGAGAGAAGGGTTAACGCATAGATGGGGGAGTGCAAAAGCTGTAGTGTATCGCGTGGGGAGGTGACCGCTGGTGATCGCTGATGCGAAAATCATACACCACCCTGCGGCTTTGCTATCAACGTTACATCGCACGGAAAACCCTGGCGTACGTGGCGCTTTAAATACTTAAATTTATGGCCTTGCGAAAGGGAGGGACTGGCGCCGTCGATGCTGGACGAGTAACATATTGCGCGAGATAGCAGTCCTTTATTTCTGCGAAATATGTTTCTTGGTTTTAAAGGCCTTAGTTTTAAACACAACTTAAATTTGAAGAACTGTATTTATTAATTAAGACACTTAAATAAGGGTAATTATTTAATTATTAATATTTTATCTATAATTTTTTACGTACAGCAAGAATTAAAAATGTTTTGCTCAAATTTCAGATTTTTGCATTTTCTTAGAAAATGATATAACATAAAAGTATTGTTTAATGGTCTTTAAGTCAAAAGAAATAATAAGAAATAACGTTTTTTATTTATTGGTCGAGTGCGAACTAAAAACGCTGTAAACAGGGTATTAAACAGGGTATTATTAAACTGAAATAACCTCGTACGCGGATGCGCCGCATTTGATGTCATTGATATTAATCGGCTTGATTATTAATTAGCCATTAATATTTCAACGCCCTAATGCTCCTCTACTTTCATGTTCGCCGCATACACGCTTTTTTTCTACTCGCTTCTGTCGCATTTTTTTTTTTAGCCCATCGTCTCATCCCTCGACAAGATAATACAAGACAATATAGTCTGTATTCAGTCTATTTGTACTTACAACAATGTCGTCTATATATTTTTTTGAACAGACTCTTTCGCGCGGAGTATCGCTGATCGAATGTATACTAGAAACAAGATAAAATCACATGCCACAACAATCGTCTTTTCGCAAGCTGTTACAGACATTGATAAATACAATTGCTTTATATAATACAATTATAGAATTACTTAGTTATTAGAAGACTTCGCATTGGACATGGATATTTTCTCGATACGATGCTCTACGTCTACTGATCAGGCATCTTCCGCGTTTCGATTTTCTGCTGCACTTTTCAAAAGCTTCTTTTTTTTATTGATTGGACACGAGGGTCGTTGACGCGACACGTACAGGACGTACTCAAGAGGAAACGAAATCTCTCCCTCGCGCCTGTGCACGTCGAGTCCACCGCAACGGGTTGATGCCAGTGAACCTCCGCGGCGCTTGCTATCCTGTGAAACGGGCGCGCTTTTCGGCGCCGGCTGGCGCTTCGGAGCGACGAGATGCGAATCGACGCCGCGTCCCGGCGCGCATCCCGTGGGAACGCGCGAGTTCGATACCGCAGTTCCTGTCGCCCGCAACACCTTGATCGGTCTCCTAGCAGCCTGATACGGGAGTCCCGGATTTTCGGGCAAATCGGCAGTTTTTCTGCCGGGATGGCCCGGCGCACCCCCGTAGGACCTGTGCGTCACCTGTGCAGGTGGGTCTCCCGCGGGAATCCCGCCCGTGAGAATGCGGAGAGGAGCGAGGAGGAGAGGGATGATGTCGTGACGCGCGACCGATCGTTTCTCGCGGGACGAAGAACGCGAATGTGTTGGCGACGTATCGCCGACTGATTTCCCAATTTCGCGGGGACGGCCGTCGGCGAGACGCGACGCGATGCGACGCCGCACGTCGCCCCGGCTAGACCGACGTACACCTCGTGACGCAAGCACTTTCGACAATTCGCCGACGTCTAGGCGCAAACAGGAGGGCATGCCGGCGCCGAGGATGCGTCTCAACATCCTCGGACGTGCGAGGAGAGGTGGCAGAACACCTTCTCTCGGCGGGCGTGTTTCGGCGCCACGTGGCAGCAGCGACCGTGGGGTTGCGGTTCTTGTCTCGGGACTCGAAAACAACCTCTCGATAATGTTATACGCGGTAACGATGATGTCTCGTATACTCGCCGTGGGGCACGAGTCTTTCAGACAATTTTTGCATGATTGTGCAGAGATCTATTTTGAGTAAACCGCGCAAGTAAAATGATCGTTCCCGTTTTTAAAGGAATCCGCCGCTGACGATATTAACTTGACGACGATGTCAGGATAAATTCCGTACAGAGTCTCGATTCAAGATGTCAGAATGACGCGTCCGATTTCCGGAAACACGTACTTCGGCACGTGGAGGGAGGACCGTGGCTTATCCCGAATTAGGAGACTATGCGAGGACGAGGATCCTTTCTCCCACGGGAAAGCCAGCGGACGAAAAGCGGGGGAGAGGGGGAAGGAACGAATCTCGTGGTGGGACAAATCGTCGGATGCATAGAAAATGCCGCGTGGAAAACGTGTAGTTGGGGAAACTACGAAAGCCCTTGTCCCAGGAGCGCAGAATGGAGAGAGTAAAAGATTTTACTACTTCTAGGAACACATTCGCATGCATACATCCGGAAATCCGAACAATTTCCATCCAGAACTGTTTGCGTTAATCAAGCGCGGTGAAATATTATATTTTTCTTCTTCTATATTTAATATTCTTTATATAATTTTATTCGATTCGATATTTTATTCGAATCGAATTTTCGGAAATTATTGCAAGAATAAATTTTTCTTCTCATCATATTTATTATCCAAGAAGAATGAGGATCGCAGATTGTAATTTTATGCCTCTATTTTATTTTCTCATGCAAAATAAAATTAAATAAAGCTTTAGGAAATATTAATGTGACACACAGATCTCTCTTTTTAAATATAGCTGTAATTTATACATAATCTAAGAACGAAAGTAGATCATGTAGATATAAATTTTTGAGACATTGAACGTGAGATTAAATGAAGACTCAAACGTATAACAGAATAAGACGAGCATTTCATAGCCTGACGATTCCTTTACAGTTACTAGTATCTGACTAGCGCTAACCAAATGGCCAATCCCGAATGGTCGAATGACCTTTCCGTTCGATCCATCCCGCAGGCAAGGCTCTGCAGAGAGCCTTCTCTCAATAGCATGACCTCCTAGTCACGAGGGAAATTCGCTCTCCCGGTGCCGAGAATTTTCTCGCCTAACAAAGACCTCATTCCTCTCGATTTTCGGGATTGAGTTAGGTCAGGGAAAGCGAAAGCACGTGGATTTTTCCTGCGCGCCTGCTTGCGACCTACGCCCAGATCTGGCACTGAAGCCGCCGGTTTTCCGCTCAGGCGGCTGGACGCGTCCACGCGCGGATCCCGCAGGATTCCTGGTTCGGGCCGGCTTCCTACTCGCGCGTTTGCTAGCCTGTTACATCGGTGCTTCAATTTTTCGTCAAAATTCCATTTTCGTGGAAAAAAACCACGATTTGCTTAACGACAAAATGTCGGTCACGCGGTCCTGGTCAACACGGTCCCGCTCGCCATTATTTGACAAATCCATTTATCCGCTATAACGGCTAATAACGGCGCGATGACATTTGGCGAAATAGACCGCAAAGGGGAGAGAGGATTGCGCATTGTTTATTCTGCAGAAACCGCCGGGGGAACGCGAAAGGATTTAATTAATTAAATCTACGAACTCTCTAACAGTTTTAATGAAATAATATTCGCGTTAATAAAATAACTCGCAATTGAAGTAAAATCAAACATCAAAGTTCCAATATTCGAAAGTTTTCTCTTCAAGCATGCGGCTAAAAAGATTAATTTATTTTTTATAGAAATTAAGTGAGTTAAATCTATATTATATGGTTCTCTGCACCCTAAATTGTTTTCAACAGTTGACGTTAATAGGCATCGCATGGTTTTCAGGCACGATATGACATAATACCGCAGAATATCTGCTTTCATAACTCGCTTTAATAGTGCATTTGGATAATAACAATCAATTTGATTATTTGATAAAAGCGTCGAGATCGCTCGTTATTTTATTAATTTTGTTTAATTCGACCTGTTAATTCGACTTGCGATGTAATTATGAACACATTAAAAGACTCTCGTGATAATAAATTCATCGTGTTTCAATCCATGATGAATTAGTGAAATTAAACGCTTCGTTAAGAGAACGAAGCAGTTATTTACTTTTACACAAATACCTATCGCGAATTTATCGCACTTGCGATTCTACGTCGCAGGCAATGTCATTCGCAACATATGCATATTACGACCTTGTAAGTTAACATAAAATTTCAAACGTTGCATAAACGTGTGCAAAATAGGAAACAATATGCGCGATACTGTGACGCAACGCATTTATCTATAAATAAAGCATGCAAAACAGATTCGGAACGGAATTAGATGTTTGTCCAATCGATAATGGGCAATAGGTCATCGGATTGACATTACGGATTATATCGGAAATGAGACGACGTCTTGCGAAGCAGTTGGATTGGCGGATGCAGCTTGTTAGCCGGTCTGCATCCCTGGTAAAATCGCCTAGACTTTTCGAGAATGTTTTCCAAGCTACCCGCTTTTCCGGGTTACTTTCGGGATAGACGAGAATACCTCCAGCGGCGCAGGAACTCCTGGTGGGAAGGGTGGTTCTAGCCGGGGTTAGTTCTTACCTATTGGATAGTGTAATGACCATCACGAGCCTAAGTGCAAGGTTTAATCAAATTGTTTAATCATATTTGTATATATCTATTACGAAAAGAATTTTCGGTATCCGATAGAAAGAAGATGATCCATTAATATATTTTTATGAGACAAATTTCTTTCAAAAGAAACAATAGTCACAATTACACCTCTCATTTACGTTTTACTATTAGTTTTACTATTTTACAATTACTTATCACGTCGCGTTGCCCACAATGTAATCGACGCACATTCTTAAAATATCCATAGAAATGAAGTTCCCATAGAAATCCGCAAACAATTATCTCCACTCTCGTTTGCGTTAATGAATCCGTTAATCACGTGTCCTCGTCTGTCTAATTATTTCAGGCTCGCCAATACGCGACGCGCCGGGCTGGCGAGAATTAAATGTGCTTGCGTGACGTGACGAGGTCGCGCAAGGCGAGCAACCTCACGCGTGCACACTCGACAGTGACGATAGTTCGCGCGTGATCGCGACCGGTCAATCGAATGAACGTACGCGTTCGCATTTGCTCGCTCGCTCGCACGCGTGTGCGTGTCGCGTGGCACTGGAAACCGGGGAACACCTATCGAACAGAGATGCATTAAGGTGTATTCACATATAGGTGAGAGTTTGTTCGCCAAGTATGCGTTTTGTTGACCAGTTTAATAAAAAATTAAAAGTGAGTTGATTAAAGTTTAATAGAAATAAAATTTAATAGAAATAAAATAGAAATAAAGTTTTTTAAATAGAAATTAATAAAATTCGAAAAGTCTTTTTTAACAAGTTGTCTGCCCAACGAGTTTTGTATGTCTTATTGTGCACTTCCTACTTGACTTTGTTATCTAGCTATTCATATTTGTTCAAAATTTTATATTAGACGGTATTTATTTTTTACAAACGTTTTAAAACATTTTAACAGTATCACTAATTATCAGGACGCCAAATAGGTCTAGATAATCATCATGGCAGATAATCATTATCATATTAAAAAGAAAAAAAATTACAGTACAAGCCAAGAGAGGTTCCGAATAATCGATCGATATTTAATAGATGTTTGAAAACGCTCAGTCACATAAAAACTAAATTATTTTGAAAGATAAAAGAAGGAAAGAAGTATGTACTGATAATGGAGTGCTTGATGGAGCGTTAGTAATAAAATGTGAAAGAAGCAATGATGGATTATTTATCCATCTTTTTTTTATAAAACATTGAGTTTCTGACTTCAGATTATTTATATTTTTTATTACATAATTAATTTTAGCGCGCGCGCACACGCACACACACACACACACACACACACACAAATAAAAAAAATATATATATATATATTATATATATTTTATAACACGACAAATGTTTAGTACGAGAAATTCCTTATAATTTACAGAAAACTTTCGATATATTATGTAGTAATAACATAAATAATTATTGAACAATTATTGAACATTGAAACGTCGAAAAGTTTTTTTCAATTATTCGAAGTTTATTGTGTATTCTACATAAGATTGTCTTTTTCTTGCAAAATAGCATCCGATCTTTCCTAAAAGATCTCTGTCTTCCATCTTTTATGAAAAAAGATTACTGAAATTCTACTAAAATAGATTTATTTTAAATTCTTTTTTCTATAAAAATCTGGTTGTTATTTACGATCGAATCTCATTAGCTTACATGCTTTCTTGGTTTCCTCGAAAACGTGCCTTTCCTTTCGTTCCTCGAAGAATACCGTTTCCACGAAGGATCATAGATTGTTATAAGTATCGTCGGACAGGACTTCGGTCCGTGGAATGCTGGAACGGATCTGTTTCGCGCGCGAATCCCGGATCTGTGATGTCAGACGGAACGGTCGTCGTTAACACGTGTGGATGGACCTTAAACGTGACAGCGCGATGGCATTCCAACCGGTAACTCCTGTTCGCGGGGCCTACAAGGATAGAAAGGTGTCTGGCCGGTATAGACTACACTCTCCGTTCCACTCGGAGCAGTTTGCCTAGTGGACGCACACGTACAGTGCGGTCAACAAACAACGATCTTTAGAAAACGACACCCGAGGCGTTGGAAAGTCGTAGCGGCCGGTCAAAGCGCGTGGAATTTTGCATCGATTTTACATTCCTTCGTCGTGGATAACGCATCCAGTATCCTATAGCGCCGCCAACACCCTGTCTACAATCTGCAAACGACTATTAGTTACAGAGAATGTCGACTTTTATCGTTAGAAACAGGATACTAGTAATAATCGTTGTCTTCGATCTAGCTTTACCCCACACTTTTCAATGAAGTATTTCATTGAAGATAATTTTATGCTTCTCAATGAATCTCGATGAGCAACGGGAAGATCATTGAACTATACGCGATATAAACCAGTTTTAATTATGCATATTACATTCAAAAAGATGGGAAAAGAAAAAAGTTTTGACAGAAAGCGATATTGATGGATATTGCTTCACAGCACATAATAATCCTTGTCGAAGGGAAGGGGGAGGAAGAGATCGAAAATAGCAGAGTGTGCATCAAAAAACTCGTTATTAATGATGGCATATATGGAAATCAGGGTCCCGGTTATCAGATTTCGGAAACGATATTTTATTAAAGAGACGTCATTATGGTATTCGTTCAGCAAGCTGCTGAGCTCTCGTTACGGTTGAAACGTGTCTGGTGGATATAGATATAGATCGATCCGAGGCAATTCGCTACAACGATTTGTACAGAGCCGTCAACAAGAAACGTGTCAGGTGTTAATCGCGAAGGGAAACGAGCGAAATTATTAAATTACAATTATTAAATTACAACGCGCGCAGGAACGACGATTAGGATTCTCTATAAAGTGTTCACAGAAGTTTCGTCTATTTTTTTTTTAATAATGTCGAAATTGAAGTGTAATATTTCGAAATAGATTTTTTTTTAGCTTGTAGCAAAATGAGAGGGATATTGATTTGTGATTATTGTTATTTAAGGTTTGCACTGTCGTGTTTAAATTAACTTCGAATTATAAAAAAGTCGATAATGATCACTTTGAAATAATGAACTGCTTGATTATAAAATAATCCGTTAAAGTTTAGGCAAGTCTAACTTAATCGAAATGAAATGCTGTAACAACCGGCTTGTTGCCGTAATTTTTATTAAATAATAATATAAGATGCGCGCTTGCTTTTACGATCGCATCGCCGCATCAAGGCGAACTACCCTCATTAAACGAGCCCCTTCACACGCGCATGCCATCCCGGATGACGGAAGTTAACATCCCGGCTTTACGAACCCTCTTTGCGATTATGTAGGCAGAGCCATGACACCTTGTACACCCACGCTTCTCCTCGTTATTATGCGTGCTAAAGTGCAGTAGCGTGGGAACAAAGAGCGCGTGGCCAATCGCGTATAGAATAAAAATCCTTTGAAAGGTACCCGTTCTCTTGGCAGGTTCGTTGTTAAACAGGCGCATCGCTATTCACTTAAAACTGATAAACTCGGATATGCATTCCTGTATGAATTTCAAAACCTGAATATAAAAGCATTGGCGCTGCGTTAAGAGTTAAATTAAAAGAATTAAAAGAATATTGTTTATCTCATGAAGAACGTCAACTGCAGTTGTTTTAAATATTTTCCACGGTGATATTTTGTTTAATATTAAAGGAATTAAAGGGACTTATATTTATGATATAATTTTTATGTAATTATATAGCTGTGCTTTACATTAAATTTATTTCAAATATTCAATTAATAACAAGTGTTTTCTGTTTGTAAAATTTAAGGAGAGTCTCGAGAGGAATAAGCATCTTTATATAGACGCCTTCCAAGAATGTTCTTCAACCTCTCAGGTCCTTCGGAAGGTATGATAAAATCGAGGATAAAGACTTGCCTTCGCGGTGAGGAAAGTGGCGAATTGTGACACACGGGATTTCCTTGCGGTTTCTGCGTAGGATACGCTCTATTCTTTCGACTAACGTGAGTTATAGCACGTACCTTTTGCAACTTATGCTTTTTCTAACGCAGCAATGTAATCACGTTGCAGCGCCCTAAGCCCGCAGCCGCCTTTATTACCATTTTTTTTGCTTAGATAGATCCGTGCGTACACAGGGCGAGTAATAATAGAGAACGCGGATGATAAATTGGAATGCGGGGCACAATTAAATTGCCTTAACGTCAGAATTTAGCCGCGACATTGTGTACAAAGCAATGGATGATACTACTCTTAATGACCACTATGGGTTGCCATAATGAACGTCTCGGAAAAATTAATTTTCCTGACGTTGATGCACCTTTCCTTTGGTCTTCCCTTTGGAAGCGATAGCAAAACATAACACCGTCGAAGTAGGACGAATCGTGGCAAATTGAAAATATAATAGCGCTATTTAGATAATAAATATCGAGCTGTCATTTTTGCGATATTTGAAATGTAATGACGATTAATGGTGTCATTAATTTTGCTTGCATAATTATACACTTTAAGCAGAATTTGAAGTAAAATAGTAAGAAAATCCATTGTTTATGTTTAATTGCATTCTAGAGGAATTAGATTCTCTCGACTTTTTTTTAAATTTCTTCAAATCTATTGATATTTGATATTCTACTGAACGGAATACAGCTTTAAATTGTTTAAAAAAAAATCTGTTGTTGGAATTAATATCTAGGAATTTTAATTAGAAACGATTATATAAATTCAGTGATGATTTAGAATTTTAATTCGATTTTTTTCACAATTTTTTTTCTTTAATTAGAATCGCGGTCAAAGGATCTCGGTATCAATTCACAAGATGTTGAAATATTCCACTTTTTCTTAGAACATTTCGAAGCGATAACAAGATTCCGTGATATAACGTAATTACCATTATCAAAGTGAGAAGTCGACCGACGTTATACACGGTTGATTGAAATTATAATTACTTTTTTCGACTTTATTCTTTTCTCATCGATCTTTCCGATCGTGTAATAGATTACGTCTCTTCACCGAGAGGAAGATGTCCTTTTAAATCGATTCACACGTGGGAGAACGTGCGTGGGTTTCCCAACCACGAGACTTGTCATTCGATATTACTTGGAACAAACGATGAACCAGGACGGGTATCGCAAGTATTAGTATCCGATACAGAGTGTTCCGGAAGTGTTAATGATTTACCAGTATATTCTAAAATAAATCTAATTGAAAAATACATCAACATAAGTCTGATTTGTCGTTGTTATCGAGATACAAATATTTTAATATTCAGGTCATAATTCAAGTCATTGTGATTTAATATGTATAACGGTTTATTAATTATTGAACTGAATAGCATATAAGAATCACGCTAGAATTTTGTTGGTTTGTAATAAATAGGATTTGTTACTTTATCGGATTTATGTGCATATGACATTTTCACTAAAAATAATTAGTTAAGATCTATCAAAGTATTTGCATTATTCCCTGGGATACCTTCTATATCACGGTGCGCATATAATGCATTTTAATGAGGAGTGCATCGCGAAATACAAAAAGTAACGATCACGTCGCGTGACGGCGAAATAAAATTATAATATGATCGAGCTCGCGCGTGAGGAGCGCGGGATGCATGATATAAATATGTAACAATATTTATATCCAAAACGTCTGCATGTAAATATTGAGGCACGCATTTTCGCATACATAAATATTTAGCTAATTTAATTCCGTAGAAAAAAAGGATCATGGATTGGACTGAGGAAGTCTGCTATGAATATGTTTGATATAATCTTTTAAAAAAATTATAATATAATATTGTATATAAAAATATATATACGTACATGTGTGTATGTAGCACGCTTGATTATTAGGGCGCTGCTAGAATGAAGTTAGTACTTATATCGATAATGAATAGAAGAAAATCGCAAGAGTAACAATCAGAGAAGGCGAGCGGATCAATATATGTATTGGGACATTTAATCAAGACGTTTAAATAAACACATTCGTAAAATGTAAGAAAATCTGTTTAATTTTGTGAGTTATAACGGACTACACACATATATAAATATATATTACTATATATTATAAATTTAATTATATAAAGAGGAGTATTTTTGTATGAAGAGACATCACAAATATCGCTCGAAGTTGATGAGATGATATTAATCGATCGATCGGAGGGCGAATATAGTATTTACAACGTGCTATTTTGCTTAACTCATCTTTATTATGCAATCTTTTTATAACCAATCGCGACAATTAAATTTGACACCAATGGGACAAAATCTATTCGCTCGCGTTCTATTTCCATTTTTAATAATTTTAAGATCAAGCAAAAGAGGAGAAAGGAGAAATAATTTCGAGAATAATAATGTACTTCGTGTATACGAGCGTATGTATATAATATAATATATCACTTAACATTTCTGTCTTATAAACTTCATGTAAAACATCATAATTTGCTAATGTATTACTCGTGACACTGCCTCATCATTCGCGTATTCCATACACATTTATAATACCACTTAAATTTTGTAAATTTTGTAAAGATTACGTTTTAATGACTTTCAGCGAAACAATATTTGCCGTACGATCCATTGTAACGTATGATTGCTGGAATATTTAGAACTCGTTTACATTAATAAAAACATAAAAGCGGAAAATTCTGATCGCAGCGTTTAGCGCGATGAATTATTATTATTTCCTTAGCATGCCCACGGGCGATCTAATTAATCTCATTCCGATCAAACCTTGCCAAGATGATTCTTTCGCTGAATAATGACGTACGTAATCGCGATACTCATCGATGCGAAATAACGAAATAATTGGATCGTAAAACATATTTGTCATTGACGTATTCACGTATTGACGTATATCACTATCGTATATGCTTCAAATTGTGCATGATAAATTGCATTGGTATTTTCTCAACAGCAACTCAAATTCCTTCAAGGACCAGCACTCTTTGATAAGATAAGATAACAGGGACAAATGGTAAGCATGTAGTCAAAAATACGGATGATTCTTGTTGTAGTTGACTAGGAAGATCGCAGTACACAATGCAGTATAACTGTCCCAAAAACGCTGATTTTGATAACGATAATGTCTGCCATTCTATCATGATTTCATGATTCTGTTATACAATGGGCCATGTTTGATTTTCCTAATTCTTTATGTTCAATATTGAAGCATGAATCATTATGCCTTAAAAAACATGGAGTTAAAAGAATATGAAGTTTTTAAACCGATCGAAAATATTTGAAGAAGAAAGAAAAGAATGATGGTTGTAACAAATAGGATGTTTCGTAATTTTTTAGTTCAATTTCTCAAAAATTTTATTTTACAAAAAAGGAAGAAAAGGAGATCAATTTTTACCGGAGCTTCCAAGTATATTCAAGAAATTTGGCAGTTTAATCTTCAATTAAAGTATGGCGAGATAAAAGTCTGCTTGATTTTGAGCGAACAAACAGATCTTGTTACGTTTTGCAAGAATTTATTTTTATTATTGCAGGGGATATTTTTCGAAAGTCCGTTCTTGCTTTGTTTCAAGAAAATAATCGATTTTCTCTTATCAGACCGTTTTATCCGTCTTCCTTATGTCTTGGAATATCAGCGAGGAGATCAAAAAGTCTAATCAGATACGCAATTACCACGTGATTTCTGAATGAGTCACGGGCTGGCGCATTGCCGGTCCTTAAAACGGCGCCGTCGTTTATCGCTTATTGATTATCGGCTGCATGCGGATGAAATATCTATTATTACTTAACACTATCTTGACGCATGAGATTACACGAGTAACTCAACCTGCACGCCGCTCCGATTTCCCGCTATCACATTGCTATCTGTCATCTAACCATCGTCTGTGACTTCCTCGTTTTTCCGTACAATCTCTCGTGAGCTCTCGCGTGTGGCAGAAGAACGAAGATACGTTTATCGATCAATAATTCATAAATGTTATTTTAGTTTCATTTTTATGCCGATAGCGGAAATATCGAACGCGCATATATCGATACATTATTTTTAATAAGACATGTATCACTTGATCCTTTTATATATATATATATATATATATATATATATATATATATATATATAGAAGATAAACATCCGAAGATGATGTTATTTATGTAAAAATGTAAAGTTCATAAATGGAGCTGTCTTAAATTGTATTTTAATATACTCTCCTTTCCATTATTTTATTTTAGAAATAATAATTGAAGAATAATTGAATAATTGAAAGAATAATTGAAGATCGATATAAATAGCTTTGATAACAACTTCTAACAGCTTTAACATTATTTCGCCATCTGTTGGGATGTTGTGAACTCCCATCGAGAAGCCAGTCGCACGCAAATATGGCAGAACTCTGCACGATTTTATAATAATTAAATCATTGCATATGCGCATACGTGTCCGATGTCTATACAATTTTATTACATCACAATCAATTATACTTCTTCGGCGACGTTTCGTAACGTGACCTCATAATTAATAACTAAATGAACTCTATGAGATTCTTCTTTTATTTATCATGAAATTTGCGTGAGAGATTCGATCAATTCCCAATAAAAATATATCTTTCTTATTCCATACACATAAAATTGGAACTAGATTTGCGTAATAAAGATATCATTATGCACATTCGCGAACAAATTCTACATCTTCCGCAAGTCCTTGTTTAAGCTTAGCTTCAGTAAGATGCGTGATCTTTGTTCGCGAACGGACTTTGCTCATCGAACAATGTTCACCTGCCTGCCGAGTTTCTGACAACGGTTTACCCGACAATTATACTTTTCCAGCGGCGAAATTGCTTCCAAGAAGCCGAGGCCGCTCTTTTCACGCGCTCGCCGTCGCCTCGGGAGGAACGCACATGCATGACGGAACGTTTGATTCTCTGAAGTCACGTCACTTCCTCGAATCATCCTCGCGGTACGCATTACTCATCACCGTTATCGAGAATTTGACGACGCTTCTTGTCAGTAGATTCCCGTTTCGTGTTCGATAAGCGAAGTCAATGTATCGCAAAGCTGATCGTCGAAACAAAATTATAATGATAGAAACGCGCGAAGCCTTTCTTCTGAGATCGATTCATGCTCGTGTGCCATTTTGAAGGAAACAGATCAATATTTCTCCATCGCGCGATTAAGGATCATTCAAAAATAGAGGAAAGGACGATCGTCTTTCTAGTTGAACGCTAGCTAGAACGAGATTTGTCCCGTAAATTCGTTTCATAAAAGTCAGGAAGCGGTCTACGTATTTTTTTTTATCGGATACGATCCTGCAATAAAGAGTACGCCGATCTCGTGCTCTTTATTCGACGTTCCTTTCATAGGTTTCGCGCATACTCGCATCAACGCGATTATTTCTCTATTCATCGGCTTTCCCCAACTATGGGAAGGAGATGCTTCGGTGGTTCTTCCCCAGGCTCTGCCGTATCTTTTGTATCGCGAGCGCGAATGTATCCCGGGCGTGTTAGTGACGCGACGGGGGTTGGGAGCGAGGGGTGCTTCAGCTGAATGCGGGGCATGCAGCCAAGGGCTATCCTAGTTTTACTGCATATTGAAGCTGTAACCCGCGCATTACCGGGGCCTTTTAGTAGAAGTTCGCCGAGCGGGAAAGCGGAGCGGCGCGAGATGTATATTTCAACGCGCGAACGAGCACCCGTCCATTCACGTAGTTTCCGCAATTTCCTCCTTCTCCTCCTTCTTCTTCTCTTCCATCTCCTCTCTCGGACGGGTAGTTCGTTTAATTATCGCTGTAATGCCCCGCGGTGTCAAAGTTTATACCGTATACCCGGCTGTTAGCAGTCGACTCGTCGACTACTCGCTCGATTCTCCCCAACTGCCGTTTGCACGGTGCGGATGGAATGGAACGCGAAAACCCGTTCTCCTACGAGATTACGACATCGTAATTAATCGATGTCACCGAGCGAGAGAAACCGCTTCAAATCTGCACCGCCACGAAAGATTTTACGCGAGCTTTTTTTCAGTAAACTTTTACAGTTTTAATAAGAAATCAATTCGCTTCGATGGAGCTCTCCTTCGTTCAAAAATTCGCGGAGATATTAATTTTAACAGAGAATAATTTTTTGAAATAATTTAAATGTTTTAAAAATAAATGGTATGGCAGTTAAATAAAGAAATTTTGAAAACGGTTCGAATGTTTATTTTACACGGAAAGAATGATTTCGCGAGTAATAAAGAATCTAAAAATTTAGATACAGATTTGAAAATAATGTTGTTGGATTGTCAAAATTATTTTGTAGGACGTTCAAGCATGATGAGCAATACTGCAAAAAATGTTGACATTCTAGCAACTAGTTCTACATAATTATTTTGCTAGTCTAACAAAATTATTTTTAAATCTTCATCTAGCTAAATTTTTAGATACTTTAACAAAATCGTTCTTTCTATGTAAGAATTTATAAACGGAAAATGACTTTTTTCGAGTGCGAGTGATTTTAAAATATATTCTAATATCTTTTTAGAACAAAGGAAACAATGCGTTTTTATTGGAATTGGTTTATTTGGATATATCTGGAAAAAATTGAGGGTTTCAAGAAAAATCGACAAGCCGCTAGAGAATTCAAAATTATTTTACCGAATGTCGAAAATAATGGAGCGATGAAATTCTACTAAAAATTCTCGATTTTGTGATTGTTATTCGTCAGATTACGCGCGATTCGGAGTCAGTTCGAAATTCGCAATTTTTCTATTTATATAAGATTTGCAAATAATGTAAATGGATATATTCGTCGAATTTACATTTATTTAATATTCATGTCAATTCGCTAGCAGCGCGGTTTTTTCGAAATCAAGGAATCATCACGAATCGTGCATAGTTTTGCGCAAGCATTAGACATTTTGAAAGCGTCTAAGAGACGTCTCTCTCTCTCTCTCTTTAAATTTTGAAGAGATACGCGACTTGTTAAAATATAATATCTTAATCTAATCTAACCTAATAATATCTTAACAAAATAATTATATTATATTTTTTATCATCACTTTTTAATATATATTATCGCGCTGAAATGTCAGATTATTATCACTATAGCTTGCAATATATCTTATGTGTTGTTTCGCTAAGCCGATAATTCTTCTCTCAAAAATATTTTGAAAGAATAAGAAACAATAATTCTGAAAGAATAAGAAACAATAATTCAAAATGAAGAATAGTGATGCAAACTTTTGCGCGGTTGGCTGGTTTGCTCGCTTATCTCTGGGTGAATTCGTTTATGCAGTCACTGCTGCAGAGGATATCATTTTATCTTCATTGTTCATTAGACGTAAACAAAGATAAAATGACACCTTCTGCAGCAGTGACTGCATAAACGAATTCACTCTCTTTGTTCCGATGTATTTCTTTACTGCGGATTGGAGGATTCTCTTCGGGCGGAACTTCACGCGCGTGCGTAAATTATATCGACGAGCACGTAATGAATTTTAGCAGACTCGTGCTAAGATGCCAAAATATTTTCTAGAGCTTATATATATTTACTAATATGTTGTAGATTTATGTTAATAATATGTAACATACATTTGTTAAATATTATATGTTAAATATATAGAATTAATATTTTATATATATAGGCAGCAAAGGAATTTATTAATTGTATAACAACTAATAAATTTAATATTTTAACATGATCATTATATTATAAATCATTTTTGGCTTGTTTCTTATTGCATAATAATATTGATAACCAGAATTTTACAGGAAATATTAGCAATATTCTATTTAAAGATTATACAAAATCAATGATATATTGTCATATACCAGAGAGAAGTCTGAGAATGGTCACGGCCGCTTTTGATACAATCGCTAGGTGATACGCCACATGTCCACAAAACGTGGACATTGAACTATGTAGCCATGTTCACGAACCACTCGATAATACAGCTATGTTCACGTTTTTGTGATTCTGTTCCGTACTATGTCTACGATTTCATGGTTCTATTCTGTGCTATGTCCACGATTTTGTGGTTCTGTTCTGTGCTATGACCACAAAGTGTCGATAATACAAATTCTTAATGTAACAAATATGTATACATATACATATATATATATAAAATAAATTTATATAATTAAAATTAATAAAATTATATACACACTGCGTTATTGATTTTTGCCTCTAAATCGCGTTTGTTTATATTATTCTCTCAACAATTATCTAATAAATAAAATATTATTGTCCGAAAATATTATTTCTCGATTACATTGTTAAAACTATCAGTTTTAAATTAATTCACAGATGTAACGATATTCGCTAAATTAAGTAATAGCAATAACAGTTTCCTACTCAATAATGCATAACGTGTTATAATACAGGTATAGATTGTTGAGTAAAAAAAATATAGATGTGAAATCTCAAGAAAAAATGTTTCTTATACATGTAATTATATAAAATTATATATAATTATATGTATATAATTATTGACATACTTTATGTACAGTTATATATAATTATATATAAAATATGTCCATATATATATAAAATTTATTCCCGCGATGTCACTGTTACTTGATATTTAGTGGATGTTAATAATCCTTATTTATTTCTGAATTGTAACAGTAACATCAGTATTATAATATGTTATAATTATATTATACGTACGAGGGCAAGAAAATTGACATAAATAATAAATTCTATGGTAGATATTTCTATTAATATTTCTAAATTACTCAAAAGATTAAGATATTAATTCGATCGATATTAATTCATTGAATTCCAATAATTTATTATCAACCATTTTCATTAAAAAATCAAGATTAAGTTATAATTATACCATGATAAGTAACTCTAATTCTTTTTAAAAAATAAATACAAAAATAGATACAAAATTGCGTTACCTAACTCAAATAATGTATTCAAGTGTTAAAGAGGTAACAGTATAAATTGAATTAAAATAAAATTTTTATGTAAAAATACTTGGCGCTGCTAGACAGAATAAGAAAAACAAATAAAATTAAAATTCTTTAATGTAATAACTTTCGTCGATATATTATAATGAATGCAAGGAATTAAAACTTACATTTTTTATTGAATATACACACTGATTATTGCTATTTCTATTGTTATCACATTGTTTCTTAAATCTTTGTAAATCAAAATTCTTTGTTTTTATTTTGGGATCCGTATTACTCGCTTAAACAATGTATGCTGGTTATCTTTTTAAATCAAAATTCGTTTTTATGTAAGATCAACCTATAAAGACCCTCCACCACCCCCGCCGATTTTGATCGACGGTCCTCTTTCCTTTGTAATGTATTTTATCGTTTTATAATTTTATTTAGATTTTTTATTTTCGTACTTTTTCGTTTTATTATTATTTAATACTTTTTTGCTTATTTTTCGTCAAAATACAATTTTTAAATTCTATTCTTTAGTCTAACCTTTCATACAATTTAATATTATACTATAATAATTACAAAATGTTGTATATATATATATATATATATATATATATATATATATAATATACAACATAATTGATGTTGTACAGTATAAATGTTTACAAATTGATATAATATAATACAATAATGTAATACAAAATTATAAAATGCTGTTCAAAATACAATAAAAACAATATTATTAATGAAAAAATTTATAATGAAAAAATTTTAATAACGCAGGATTATGCGAAAGCGTCGAAAATATGTATGATAATATGAATTTTACTATTAGATAATTATTAAAATAGAGAATTAAAATAGAGATAAATATTAAAATAGAGAAATGAAATATGAGCGATAATTAAGCCGTATTTATTTTCAATTGTTAATTTGCAATTACATAAAACCCATTAAATTTCATTTAAGACGCGATCAAAAAAGTTATCAATAAATTTATTTGTTATGTTTCTCGTTCAAGTATCGGCGAATTCTTCTCGAAACAAAATTTGATAGAAATATTTGACGCACAAAAATAAAACTTTAGGATAAGTCAATGATCAAATTACAAGCTAAACTGGGGTAAAAAGTGTTGATTATGACAACAAACAAATCAATTGACAATACTCGGCACTATATTTTTCGAAAAAAATATAAAATCTAAAATGCCAATGTAACACAAATTCTTCGTAATTATTGTTTATCAAAAGAACATGAAAATTTAATATGGCAAAAACGGGTTAGCCTGTAAAGGCCCTCCACCACCCCCGCCGATTGTAATCGGCGGTCCTCTTTCTTTTAGCTAACCCGTTTTTGCCAGAAATATGATTCTACATTTTGCATTTCTCACAAAAGCGCATCTATACTTAATTTCGATATGAATTAAACGTTCTGTCAATAAACGTATAAATGGCTTGCCTTTTATTTCTTAAAATTCTATAATTCTTAAAGATAACGAGTATTATCGTTTTCATCGCATTCAAAGATGGATTGAAAGATGGATAATTGACCAATTTGATCACATCAAGATCTCTTCATCGAATGGAGCACTGGTTAGTATTAGACACAAAGAAAAATAATCTTCAAATTGAACGGTGAAAAGTGAACTTAAGCGTGCTCTAATTCTAATCAAAATCTATAAGATTCGCAAAAAAAGTTAAGTTTAGGTCTGTCAAAGCAGCAGTTCCGTTAGAAAAGAACAAATTCCGAATCTTCCAGACAGCTCCCGATAGTAATAATTTTGGCAGTGTATCAATGACAGTTATTATTTTTATCGTATCTTTAATATTAAAATCCGCGCGCAAAAAAGTAATTAATAATGTTCTCCCATTATAGAAAAATAATCTCTTTTTATTGAAAAAAGCCATAGATAGAATAATTTATATAATGGTTACAAAGGAATATATTTAATAATAATAAAATACATGCGTTATTATAGCTTATTATGTACGAATACAAATGTTTCTCGGGTACCAACTGTTCGAGATGAGTCGAACCCAATAATAGCGGGACTTTAAAGAATTTTGTATTGAAAATTTTAACACTATAAAATTTAATAATCCCTGTTTTTCTGTAATATTTAAAAAATTTAGTTAAAATTGTTAATATCCCACTGATATAGGGGTACCCATTCGACTTATCTCGAATTTTTTGTAATCGCACATTTCTAAATACATTCGTATGTTCACGATAAAATAAAACAGATTCTTTTTGTAAAATTATTCAATTGTCAGTAACAATTAAAATTTATGAAATAAAATTGCATAACGTATGTATTTTATTATAAAAGAATATAAATTGCTGAATATAAATTAATTATAATATCCTAGAGACTGGCAGGATGTCCAATACCTAAAAATAGTTTCTTGAAACAAATTAAATATATACAGAATTAAATATATACATTTGTAACCATATTTTTATTAAAGTAATCGTCAAGAAATAGACAAATTACTGATATAAAATCTCAAATTTATTTACTTTATAAATGAAATTTATACAAATAATCACTATTCATGTTTATTCTATAATAATACTACTTTATCATTGAAACAGAAGTAATACTAATATCATTACTAATGAGAGAACATTTAACAAAATAGAAGAAAAAGAAAATCTTCTCTCAGAACATACTATTCATTTAATTTCGCAAGTCGATTTTAAAATATATGGTGGTCATTGATTTATTGCCAAAATCAGGATTTCCGAAAACTACCAAGAAAACTTGAGATTAATTTCGGTTTTATAAGAAGACAAGAATTCTCAACTTTCAAGGCGCACCGAATTAGATATCGCGAATGGATTTCATAGAAAACGACAAAAAATAACTCTCCATGATGGAAATGTTTTCTTTCCATCGGATAAAAACCATCGTTTGCTAGCGCCTCTCTGACACGAGGGACAATGATGAAATCTCATCGCTCAGATAGCAATATCGCATTCAAGAACGAGAAAAAACACGATGTTCGCATAATTATCACTTTTTAATAAATATTTAAATGTTTCTTAACAATCTATTTCTAAATATGTAATTTAGAAATATTCTAAATGCAATTTAGGAACATTTCTAAATATAATATTCCTATACAATTTAAAAATGTTCGTTAAGGAATATTTAACACGTCGCAGAAATCACAGAAACAAATATCGCGAGCAAGAAGTTAATACTTGATCATTGACTCAGTCAAAACTCGAATTTTCACCATCTTATTTAATAAATTTATATATTAAATGTCACAAAAAATTAAGAATAATTTTAAACGGTGGAATTTAAATATGAAAAGTATTTAATATTATTAATAAATTTTTAATACTCAAAATAAAATTAGAATTTAGATAAAATTTTAAAATTAAATATTTTTCAAAAACTACTAATTTAATTAATTTCTTGTTACCATACGTTTCGATTTCGTAATTTATATTATTTAACAATAATTTAGACCAGATTTTACTAAGGCTAGATAAATGTATTAGTATCGAATGCAAATAAAATGTGATATATGTATATGTATAACTAAAAATAGATAATTTGTTAGTAATCATCTTATAAAAGTAATGATGACATTCATCTGAACATGATATTACAATTTTGTATGACAAATTACATAAGTTTGTTTATAATACAATTAAATTACATTAACACATTATATAATTTAAATAATTTATAACTGTATATAATTTTACAAAAAAATTAATTTCTTGGGGCTGAAAATTGAAGAAAATTTAAATTAATTTTAAATATCCGTACCTAATCATCACAAATATATAAATGTCCATGTATCCCTATTTATATATTATGCAATTCATTATGTAATTTAGTTGTATTCAATTTAAAAAAAAAATTAATTTTGTGACGTTAAATATCATTTAATTTACAGCATTTTAATTTTCAAAATATTATGTTTAATCTCAGTGAGTTACTATTTATTCATATTTCTTGTTTATTTTTCTATCTATTCGTATTTTTGTCCATTTCTACTCACTAATTACATATTCCTATTTACATATTGTAACTTATTGTGTAATTTAACTGTATTCAATTTTAAAAAATAATTAATTTTGCGGCGTTAAATATCATTTAATTTGCAGCATTTTAATTTTTGAAATATTAAGTTATTTTTCGTCTTTAAATCTACTTATCCGCATTTCTTGCCTATCTTCCTGCCCGCATTTTTATTTAATTATGTATCTTACGTTCTATTCATGAATATTCCTACCTACTCGCATTCTTACTGCAAAAATGTGCAATAAAACCGCGGATATGATAAGAAATAATAGGACACTTATCTAAGCTAGTGTTCTATTGGATGTTGGTTAAATCCAGCAAGATAACTTAACAGAGATTGAAAAATATGGAAGAAATAGGTAATAATTTAAAAAATAATCTAAAAACTCGCACTTTAATTTGCGAGCAAGTTACCCTCCCGATTATTAACCCACCCAATTACAATATTGTAACATATAATTTTCATAACATACCGTATTTCACAGATATGCACCTATCATATTTTATTTTATTAATATAGACCTTATGTGATGTAACAGTCTCTGTAATTTTTTCTGGCCAGATCCATTGGACCTACCTTTTGCGTTAGTTCTGACCAAATCCTTTTCTGATTTTTATATCAATCAGAAAAGGAGACAAACAATGTCTCGTTGTCGACTTACGTTGTCGACGGATGATTATAATGTTATAATCGATTACGAATCATTAAGATTATCAACAAGAGTACATTAATTGAAAAAAGATAAATGAGCACATTTGTTAATCGAATATTAATTCTATTTTACTTAATTTTGAATTTAATTTTTTAGCAATACGCATACTAATTTCTTCGACTAAGAATTATATCAAAGCGATAGAAAGTAAAAAAAATTATATCATCAAAGAATGAAATGAATCTTACGTTAATCGCGTTCTAATTTAAATTCTTCCAATTGTATCTCGAATATCTGAATTGAAATAGAGTAAGCAAAAATACGTAACAAGAAATTTAAAAATTAATCACTGAATAGACAAACAAATTGAATCGCGAACCGAATCGCGATTACTTGATTACGCGATTACTTGAATAGCCTTCAGCTATTAAATGAAATATGCAATATGACGTAAGATCTAAACGATGACTTTTACATGCAAGTATCGCAACCAATATAACGAATTTCAAGTTTTCGCACAGTATTTGTCTTTAATAAATTTTCATATATATACATGATTACCTCTCGTGTTAGATTGCAAATGTTAAAATTAATAAATGTCATTAATCATATTAATATCAGACATATCAGAGAAATACGTATCTCAAATCACATTATCTATTTTAACATAACTAATTATTCGAGATAATTTTACATTTACAGAGTAGAACAAACCCCGAATCTTCCGGATTGCCCCCGGATAACATTCATTTTGGCTGTAAATCAATGACTGTCGCCGTTTTCCATTTATCACTTTGCTTTGTTGCATAATACATTACGCAACAAAACAAACCCATTATACCCAATACTAGCGCTAATGAGACATTTATTAAGTGGAGTAAAATCTTTTCTCCTGCTTAACCAATAATTTTAATAATTACATGGTCGTCGTCGCCAATTCGTGCCAAAACCATTGCTTCTGGGTTCCGTTTGAAACGAGAAAATCCGGGTTTATAATTCTGACTCTGCAACAGGCCTCTCAGAAACCAAATATCATAGAAAAATTGAGTTGCCCTAATGATAAGTTAATATAAAATCGTTGATTTTTCAAAACTTTACGTATCTTGACTTAGAAATTCATGAAATAAATTTTCAGTGTATATAAAAACTGTAAATCTCTTAAATTGTGTTTTAATTCTTTCTTAAATTTCGGAAACCGAATATTCAAATGTTAATGATAATTTGGCGAATTTTATMTTAATGCGTGTCKTAAAAAAAAAWT
>JANQDE010000013.1:3174207-3304088 GCA_037157785.1 Cephalotes varians
AWTWWMMCYWAMMWTTTTTATGCAGACTATCCCGTTTTTACCAGACATAATTAAGCGATTAAAGAGATTTCGAGTACACATGGAATCATATATTCAATTTATGAAGTTTCATGTAAAATTTACTTTAGCAAAAATGGGTTAGTCTGCATTCAGGCCCTCCACCCCCGCCGATTTCATCGGCGGTCCTCATTTCTTTTTTCTATTTTTATATTTCATACTTTTATTCCTATTTCTGATTTTCTTATTTTATTTCGTTACAATTATTTCGTAGTATAAAATACTATCCTATTAATCCTATATAAACATTATTTTAATATTAATATAATGAAGATAATAAAAATTATAATTGTTATATTCGTCAATAGAATAATACAAGTCTCTTCTTCGAATTCTCCTTTGCGACAATCTTCTCGTATCGCTGCCATAGACACTACTTGGAAAAGTTCTTCCCAATTTTTCGCGAATCATTTTATGTTTCTGCAGTAGCTTTCCCCTCGTACGTGCAACAGACATTGCGAATTGCGCGACTCACGAAATGGCGATTTTGTAAGGTAGACGAAATAGACACGGGACCAACAGGGAGATCGCTGGAAATACGACCGACCTCTCTCGTAACACGTTCAACGCGCGTCTAACGTCGACGAGGCTTTCATAACCACGATACAAAAAAGGCTGGTAGACGAGACGCGCCACCGGTGACACTTTCTGGGGTGCCAATGTCCGCCCGCGTCTCGTGCAAAAATCGCGGTTAATTCGGCTTATCGGCTTGCTGGACGTTAGTCTTACGATAGTGAGTCGTAAGACCGTAAACGTGACGAGAGGTGAGGGTACGCATTGCAACGATCTCCAAAATCGGACCGTATCTCGTATTTATTCACAAGGAGAATCTAACGCGGAAACTATCTCCGATAATACGCAATGTCTGTTGCACGTTACACGAAGAAGCTGCAAGAGTAGTACAAAATGATTAACGAATAACAAGAAAAAAGTTTTTCGAAGCAGACGTGAAGCTGTGACGAAAAGTCTGCTACAGAGTGGAAGTAGAAGAGGACAATGGTGAAAGGGAAATAAAAACCCTTCAAGGATGCTGCGGGGAGTGCAAGAGGTTTCTACAGGTTTCTCTCTCCTACACGTTTTGATATTCAAAATATTTTAAAATATTGTCGCGACCAAATATTGTTCGAATATCAGTATGTCTATTAAAATATTTATGTAAATATGTGTTTCTTTATCTCTTCCGATTCGTTATAATGTTCTATTTGTAATAAATGATTAAGTCTGTCTAGTTACATTTCTAAATATTGGAATTTAATCTGACAGACTTATTCATATTCGGGTACCTCGGGAAGGCCATCTCCCGTACTCACAAACGTGAGTCCCTGAGGAAGCAGGCAATAAATTTGAAAGGTACTTAAAGTTACTGATACAAGAGATCCGCTTAAAAAGAACAAATACCGACTTTTTCTGATTACCCCCCGATAACAGTCATTTTGGCAGTGAAGAAACGTTTGTCTCCGTTTTTCATTTATCATTGCATAATGCATTACGCAGCAAAAGAAACCCGTTATCAATACTAGCGCTAATGAAACATTTATTAAGTTGAGTAAAATCTTTTCTTATAACACAATAATTAATTTTATAACGTGATTTCGAAAATTACATCGTCGTCGTCGCCGACTCATGCCAAAACCATTGCTTCTAGGGATCCGTCTGAAACGAGAAAATCCGGGTTTATAATTCTGACTCTGCAATAGGGCCTCTCAGTTTTCGACAAGACGTTAAGAATATTTTGTCACGACAAAGATCGTTACGAATCTTCGCTGTACGAAAATATTTCTTAACATCCATGTGACATGAGGGGCCCGCTGTAGAAAAGAACAAATACCGAATTTTCTGGATTACCTTCGAATAACAGTCATTTTAGCATTGAATCAACGACTGTCGCCGTTTTTCATTTATCACTGCATAAGTTTTAACGGAACATCTAATTTTTTTTTTTAGTAGAATAAAATCTTATTCGTAACTAATTTTATGACTCAACTTTAAAAATTACATTTTCGCCAAATCATGCTAAAAAGATTCCAAGAATTCGTTTAAAATGAATAAATCCACGTTTAGTGACTCTGCGACAGAGTTACTGAATTTTCAATAAGAATATTTCTTTGAGAATATTTTGTCACGACGAAGAATCATTCTTTGAAATCATCGAAGAATCATATCCGATAATACGCAATGTCTTTTGCAAGTGCCATGGAGAAGGTGCAATAGAAATATAAAATGAGTAATGATAAATCAAATAATTTTTCGAAGAGAGGGCACTAAGAAAACTATAACGAAGGATTTGAGAGATAAAAGATAGAATGTATAATAAAGGATGTATAATTAAGAAGAATTTTTTGCACGTGTCATGAAAAAGAAATTTTAACCCCTTAAAAATGCATTATGCTTTTATTGCTTGTATTATTATAGTTTTATATCTGCAAGCATAGTTCTTATTTCAATTTAGATTTAAAAGTATCGTATCAGTGTAAAATGTTTATTTTTCTTCTTTACTGTTAAACGCACCCATTAATACATAATCGTGTATTGTTTTGATATTCAAAATATTTCTAAGTATTGTCGCATCAAATTGTATGAATATCAATGTGTCTATTAAGATATAAATGTTCGTTTCCTTATCTGCTTCTAAGTCATTATAATATTCTAATAGACTAGAAATATGTTATAGGTTAAAAATATAACAAGTCGGTTTAGTTACATTTCCAAATATTGGAAGATAATTAGACTTATTCATATGGTTCGGGTGCCTGAGAAATGATTCCCTCACCAATATGAAGCAGGTAATATATTAAAAAAATACTTAAAGTAAGAGACGTAAGTAATATTCACCATTCTTTTTTGCTAAATTGTTCCTTTGAGTTCAATTTGTTCGAAACACTTCTATATGCATGCAGTGCTTCACATGTGTTAAACTTTATATGTATATGCATTCTTTATATTTCTGTATAATTTTTTTAAATTTATGTTTTCAATTAAATTAGTCAGTTCTAGACATAATCGTACATCAAATATGAGTATCAAGTAAATTCAGAAATGATGACGTGAGATTTTAAAAGGGATGATAAATTTTGTATAATTACTGTAGCTTTAATTAATTTCGATTAGTATAGCTGTTAATATAATATTATCATTTTAATGCGCAGTACTTCTACAATTTTATATCTTTACAAAAAAAGTAGTTTTTTTATTACGTTGTTCAGCATTGAGCTATAAAAATTATTTACATTTTATTATTTATTAAAAATATATAAATATATTTTAAATATATATCAAATAACTTTACTAACAAAAAATAGTTTTTAGTAAAAATATTAATTTAGTATAAATAACATTTATTATAAATTGCATTTTATTCTTATTGCAAATATATCTGTATATAATTTAAAAAAATTTTTCTACTCTGCAAAGACATTATCATATACCTCACGTCACATTATTTTCCTTTTTACGTGATATATCATTATTATGTTTATCAATCAATAGATGGAAGCTACAAAGCATTATGTTAAAATTGGCGCTATGTAAGAGTAAAAATTTGTTATTAACAATCATATATAATATTGTATTATATAAAATCAGATACAATATAGCATTATTATAGCATTTCTTATTTTTATGAAAAAGGACATTACTTTCTATGAGTGCACATAATAAATGTTTGAAAAACTTTTACAAATATACATATTGCTTTCTCGCACCAATTTATAAAATACTTAATCTTGGACGAATATTTGGGAAGGAAGTAAAGAAATTTCATGCTTAATTCATTTGATAATTCGTTTTCCCTATTAAAAAGATTTTTTATTTTTATTTCACATATATGATATATAAATATTTTGTATAAATCTTTTTTTTGTAGAAATGTACAAAAACTTCATATTAAAAAAATGCCAGTATTTTATTTGCAACATATATATGTTTTTTATTTGATTTTTATCTAATTTTCATTTAATCTAACAAAAACCTACTATTTTAATAATCTTTCCTTGATATATATGGTAATATTTATTTTTATTAAAATTCAATTCAAGAAATAAATATTTTTTTTTTATTTTTACTGTCTGTAGAAAAAAAGAAACTTTAATTTGTTTCAATTTAAAAATTCACTTATTTATCATATATTAGATATATTTAAAACAAGTAATAATTCGATAATATTTATACGTCAGTATTCAAGTTTTTATTTTGATTCTATTAATGTTACTTTTATAGTTAAATGAACATTGAATTCTATTTCGTATTTTTTCTCTATGTGTGTACTTGTGCGAGTGTAACCTCAAGCACAATAACACATCAAATTAATAATTAATGAATGTCTGAGTCCAAGATGAACTATTTGTCATAATTCTTTATAGCTTATCCATTTCAAGATAACGGATCCATGAAGTTTTATATTTATTTTATATTTATTTTATATTTATTTTATTTTATAAGTTTTATATTTATTTTATATACATATATATATATATATTTAATATATAATTATAATAATATCAAGAGAGAGAGAGAGAGAGATAAGATATATTTTTTACATTTTCCACAGATCCGTTATTTATTAATAAAATTTTTTCTCACTCACCAACCGATGCGCAACAGTGGAGTTATCAGCCACGTAGCTACGATGATTCTGTAACATACAAATAAAATATGAATTAGAATATAATGCTCGACATAATCAATAATTTTGAACAAATTATAATTTTTAGATACATAGAATTTTTAATCGTCTTTCAATTAAATACCTTTTAAAATAATTATTCCACTTTGAAAAAGATAATGGACATTTATAAAGTTTCAAATTAATTACTCCTCTATTATAAATTATTATCTTTAAATAAATTAAATAGGAATATACAAAGAAGCGCTAAATATGGTCGAGACTAAATCTTGGTGCCTAATAATATTTCTAAGTGTGAATACATAATTTTAAACACATAATTTTAAAATTCATTTATTGTTAATAACTATAATTTTTAAATTGTTAAAATAAAAATAACTACCGGAAAAAATTCATATATGTATAGACATATTTTATATATAATTGAATATAAAATTTATCAATAATGATATATAATTATAAATAATTGTATATAATTTTATATAATTTTATACAATTATATATGAAACATTTTTTCCTGGGAAATGACTAATTGTAAGCAAATATATAATAATGCTTACCGCAAAGTTGCTCCACTGACACCCGATATCTTTCCTCCCCGACGTCATATCCTTTTCGCTTAAATTGTCAAGCTTTCTCCTTCATCTTCGTCAAGTTGCCAAAAATTTTCAGGTTACTTCAGATACTTGCACACGATACGTAACAGCGGAATTGTAGTACAACACTAATCTGTAACATACAAACATATTCAAATAAAAATAATGTCGAAAATAAATATATTAAACAAATTTTTCATGCAAGTAACCTTATATAATAATTTTAATTTACATTACATTATATAAGATAAAATCTAACTTTAATATAATTTACATTATTATAATTATTAAATATTTGAAAGAATATTTTATATTTGTAAATATATTCACCATATATATACATGTCACGAACACTTAACTAAATATTTAAAAAATTTTAAAATATCATTTAAAATATTTTAAATTATAATTTAAAATATATAATTTAAAATATTATTTTACATTTTAAATTATTTTATTTATTATACGTTTGTTTATTACATGTATTATATAAAGTATGCAAATAGAGAACGTAATGGATTGCGTTTAAAATGGCAAAGAAGCTTTGTCCCTCACGCGGTCAACTTCACGTCAGCAAGACGACGATTGAACAAGGAATACGCGTTAAAATAGATTATCAATGAGGATTGAACCTATATTACGTGATAGTTAAATACACAGCAAATGATAAATGCACAATTGTACATTTTGCTTACTTATTAAACGATTCATGCCATTCGTCCGACGCCGTCTATCCGCCGAGCCGCTCGCAATATTCTGTAAATGTAAAATAAATTATTATTAATATGGCGAAGCAGCTTCGTTTCTCGCGCGGTCAACTTCACGCGTCAAAAGACGCGACGGCGCGGTGACGTCTCGATCTTTGATCGAACGAGTATTGAAAAATACGCGTTCGAACGAACTATCAAAGTACGTGTGCCAAAGCTTTATTATCTGATAGGCAGATACAAGATTAGTATAAGTTTCTTGCTTACCAATTAAAGTCACGATACCACTCGTCCCGGAGCTGATCTATTCCGTGTCCGCCGTGTTCTGCAAATGAGAAGTGAATGCGATTAATATGACGAAGCGACTTCGTCTCGCGCGGCCAACTTCGCGCGCCAATAGCGCCGCGACGACGCGGCGGCGACGCGACGCGTCTTGATCTTCGATCGAACGAGTATTGAAAAATACGCGTTCGAACGAACTATCAATGTATATGTGCCGAATCTATATTACTCTTTAATCAAATGTATGATTAGTATAAGTATCTCACTTACCAATTAAATAAGTCGCGCTCCTCGTTGCGGAGCCGATCTATCCCGTGCCCGCCGTGTTCTGCAAATGAGAAGTGAGTGCGTTTAATATGAAGCGGCTTCGTTTCGCGCAGCCAACTGCGCGCGCCAAAAGCGACGCGGCAGTGCGACGACGCGACACGTCTTGATCTTCGATCGAACGAGTATTACGCGTTCGATCGAATTTTCATGATACGCGAGGCGAATCTATTACATGATAGACAAATACAAGATTAATATAAGTTTCGCTTACCACTTAAACGAGTTGCAACGCCACTCGTCTCGGAGCCGATCCGTGCCGTGTCCGCCGCTTTCTGTAAATGAACGCAATTAATATGGCGAAGCGGCTTCGTCTCACGCGCGGTCAACTTCACGCGCCAAAAGCGCCGCGGCGGCGCGATGACGTAGCGACGCGACGACGCGGCGGCGCGGTGACGCTAAGGATGCGTTCGAGGAGACGCTGTTAACGCTGAAAATCTATAATGCACGAAAGATGTACTATAGATTTTCAGCGCTAAATTGCGCTAATAGCATCTCCCCGAACACAGTCTAAATGTCTTGATTTGGCGTCGCTTTCACGAATTTCCCGCGATTTCGAGCAATAGATAAATGCACGCTCGCTTTTTATGGCGATTGTTATTTCATATTATAATACTAATTAAGTATGGAAAATGATTAATTGTAGACAAATATCCGAAGATATAATTGTTGATTATTCGCTCGATAATTTCGGTCGTTCGGCCCTTGTTGCAAAATACGCGTGAATGTATTATTAATATGAAAAAATCAAATTTCTAGTTACGCGACAATTAATTATTAGTAAGATAAGTACATCAGATAAGTACAGAGATAATATAGGTTTTGATTATACATTTGATCGAGCCGTGACGTCACGGCGCGTTCCGCAAATGATACGCGAACGCGTTAAGTTGGCGAAAGGGCTTTGGCTTTCGCGCGGTTAACTTCACGCGCATCGAACAGATTATTCGCTCTGTTCTTTATACTTTTGCATTCATACGTTTTTCGCATTTAATAATAAATGTATGCTATACGTTTGCCTTATAAGGCGTTTATTATTTCGCATTACAATGCAAATTAAATATGCTAATTGAAATTGTAGATATAATAGCAGTATTGCAATATTGAAAAATATCGCTTGTTCGCGCAACATATTTTCGGCCGAATAAATTTTGCGAATACGCGTTCTAAGGATCATCCACTTTTCAGTGCTATGATAAAAAAGGGCTGGTTTAGTTCGTGAATGACTATGTAGTTCCGCCAGCTCAAAAATAGATCCATTTAGCGCTGCTGTACTGCCTAGGAGAAGCGTTTCATGTAAAATGACGGCGTGGCCTCTCTCAGGTTTCTCTCAGCATATATTATGAATGTACTATCAATGATATACTGATATACTATGATATACTCTCCAAAATACGTTCTATATTTAATTACAATTAGTAATTTTATATTTATATTTTATTTTATTTTATTTTGATGCAGTTATATTTTTATCATATCGCAAATAATTTTTATCTTGTTTTTCTTTGCCAAGAATATTAATAAAAATTTTGCTACGGAAATATTTAGCAATATTCTATTTATTGAGATTATACAAAATTAATAATATATTCTTTTTATGTAAAATATATACTTTCTATATTTAATTATATTTAATTATATTTAACATTTCTTATTCTCTTTTCCCACGAGGGTCCTCGCGAATCCTTCATTATAGCAAAACAGTGTACGTGACTGAGACGTTCGCGCAACTACGCATGCGCGAGATTCGTTCCTCGATTCATGACGCTGTTCCGGTCGCATCGCGAGACGCAAGTAGCGGTTGTTGCAGGAGTGATCACCGGAGGAATCGTTGGAGTTGAAAAGACTGATCGTTTCGTAAGGAACTAATCAATCCGGATCTCGCCAGCTCGTCAAGATGACAGCTATACCCGGAACGGTGGCGTTTGACGAGTACGGCCGGCCCTTCATCATTATCCGTAACCAGGAGAGGCAGCAACGCCTGACCGGTCATGACGCGATCAAGGTGAGATGGCGACGGTGTATCTCGCACGCGCGCTTCTTCGTCTCGCTTTCGACGTCAATTCGTAAGTCTTTCTTGCGGACGCGTAAGTATTCGACGTCGGTGCGTCGCCGAGGATTTTGGGATTCGTCCGGATCGCGAAAGACGTTCGACCACGTGCGAGCGATAATGGCGGTGTTTCGGGATTTGGCAATGACTAGGACGAAATATTCAGGCCAAATATTCTGGACCATACGAAAGCATTTTTCTCTCGTTCTCTCTCAAGATTTTGACCTGTGATTAAGTATGGTTTGACGAGATTCACATCAATATATTCAATATATCTCCCTTTTCAGAAGACCTTGGATTCTTTGTGACCATATAAGGCGATAGCTTTTAATCTGAATGTTACGATAGAGCTACCAAATTACAACCGAATTTATTTTGCGAGATATTTTCTCAAGCTTTTAATTTTATATCTGAATGTATAGTTTTAAATTTAAATTATGAAATTAATTTATTGAATAAAAAAGTGATGTGTATTACTTTAAAGCTCTTGATAAAGATATAACCTTTAAATATGGGAAATGTTTAAATTTTTTAATTACAGTCACATATTCTGGCAGCACGCAATGTGGCCAACATCCTTAGAACATCCTTGGGACCTAAAGGACTGGACAAGTTGATGGTGAGCTCAGATGGAGATGTTACCGTTACCAATGATGGTGCAACGATCTTGAAAAATATGGATGTAGATCATGAAATTGCCAAATTGATGGTCCAATTGTCGAATTCTCAAGATGACGAGATTGGTGATGGCACTACTGGAGTAGTCGTTCTAGCTGGCGCACTTTTGGAACAAGCTGAACAGTTGCTGGACAAGGGAATTCATCCGATCAGAATCGCTGATGGTTTTGAATTAGCAGCCAAATGTTCAACCGAGCATCTGAAGAAAATAACAGATGATTTCAAGGGAACTCCGGAAAATTTGGAGCCTTACATCGACATAGCTATGACATCATTAGGTTCAAAAATGTAATTAAGTACTCTTATTGTTTTCAAATTCTGTTTGCAATTCTTTTTTGACTAACACATTTTATTTATGTGTTACAGCATTAACAAGTATCATAGGCAGATGGCTGAAATAGCTGTACAAGCTGTGTTGGCAGTTATGGATCCTATCACTCGTGATGTTAATTTTGAATTAATTAAGATAGAAGGAAAGGTCGGTGGTAGATTGGAGGATACTGTTTTAGTACGCGGTGTTGTTGTCGACAAGGACTTTAGTCATCCACAAATGCCGAAGGTAAAGTTTGGAAAGCGTTGAATTTTTGTTTTATAATAAATTACATATTACTTTAATGTCTATGTAATCTTATAGAGGTTAGAAGATGTCAAGCTGGCCATCTTGACTTGTCCGTTTGAACCACCAAAACCTAAAACAAAGCATAAGTTGGATGTTACGTCGGTCGATGATTATAGAGCCTTGCGCGATTACGAACGCGAGAAATTCACGGAAATGGTGAAGCAGGTCAAAGATGCTGGTGCGACACTAGCTATTTGTCAATGGGGCTTTGACGATGAAGCTAACCATCTCCTTCTGCAGAATAATTTGCCCGCAGTTAGATGGGTTGGCGGTCCAGAGATCGAAGTGAGTAATATTTTCATAATTCTATTTTTCTTTAATTTTCATTTAATTTTAATTGTTTTTATACCAATTGCTTGTTTTAATGATGAGAAAAGAGCGCCAGAGGAGGTGCGAAAGTTCGGGGAACGTGCTTATCTTAGTTTTGGAAGTATTAGTCTTTTCTCACAAATTAATATTATATTAATTTTCGAGAAAAATGAAAAGCTTTCAAAATCAGATAGCTGGTGATCTGGCTCTCGTGGTGGCTCCAATGATCCAAAGATTATGAGATCTGAAATAATAACGATTTTTTTGTCATATTGTGTGTTTTGTATATGAAATATTCATAAAAGAATCAATTTTTTTTCAGCTCATTGCCATTGCAACTGGTGGACGCATTGTACCTCGCTTCGAGGAACTGACGCCGAAAAAACTTGGTCATGCCGGAGTTGTCAGAGAATTAACGTTTGGCACGACAAAGGATCGAATGTTAGTCATTGAAGAATGCAAGAATTCTCGCGCTGTGACGATCTTCATTCGCGGCGGCAACAAAATGGTATGCGCTATCGATAAAATAACTTCTATGCAAGGAGAATTTCAGTAGTACTCTTTTCAATGTACATAACTGACCAGACACCTTGCAATAGTAATGCATTGCAATTATACAAACTATTCAATGCTCTGTGTTAATTGGACTAATTTTTTTGCAATGTGACACTTATCTATGTTATTTAGATAATAGAATTTATAATGAAATGCGATGTTCATGTTTATAGATCATTGAAGAAGCAAAACGATCGATACATGACGCATTATGCACCGTACGCAACGTAGTAAAAGACAACCGAATTCTTTACGGTGGAGGCGCGGCAGAGATATCTTGCGCGCTGGCATGCATGGCACAGGCTGATAAAATCAGCACTTTGGAACAATATGCCTTCCGTGCCTTTGCTGAAGCTCTGGAGAGCGTTCCTATGGCGCTCGCCGAAAATTCAGGTCTTTCTCCAGTGGATACCATAGCGGAAATTAAAGCGCAACAATTAGCTGAAAAAAATCCCGCTCTTGGTATCGATTGTTTAAATCGAGGCACGGCGAGTACGTATCGATTTATACTGAATGTATACTATTTTACACAATCACGAAATTATCATGAATCGTTTGTTATAGATATGAAGAAACAAAATGTCATCGAAACGTTGACGAGCAAGACACAACAGATTTTGTTGGCTACGCAACTCGTGAAGATGATACTGAAAATTGACGATATACGCTCACCTCACGACGGCGAAACCTAAAAACAGTTTATTTAATTATGTTTTATTATATTAAATACTTTATTCTAATTGGTATCGTTCTGTGTGCTGCATTTATTTTTACATTTATAATAATGCTTCAATTGCGATTGAATTGAAAATTGTTTCACATCACCTTGCTATAATTTGTACAATACATAATATTGTGATACAATATTATTTTTGACCTGTATACCAATGTGGCAATACAATCATTAAGCGATACCTGATTCACAGGCACTTATGTTCTATATTTCCTATATTTATTCTTTCAAAGAACATGTTAGAATTTCTAATAGCACATAGAGAATGAAATTATTGCAATCGGGGACTAATAATGCGATTTCCAATATAGTACTTCTGCATAGTTTTTCGTGCAAGAAACCAGAAATGAGATAACTCGTCAGTCGACTTTGGTCTCTTTCTTCTTGATCTTATCTCTTATGAATTTCTCATTTTTCTTAGATCACAATAGATCTCAGATTACGATTTATGCCTATATAACTTGCCTGTTGGATTATTTTTTTATTTTTACTTGTTTCTATCACAGTGGAATATTTTTCAGAATTCTTGTTCTATGTGTGAGGTGACAGGATCGGGACTCAACTCATGTTTTTTAAATTGAACGAGTGATTACTCTATTAAGCTATCCAGCACCTCAACTTTATTTTCACTGTAGGAACAAATAAATATGTGACATCAAGTCAAGGTGTAAGTGTGTAAATATATTCTGTCTATAACATTTTGAGGGAAGGGATTTTCTCTCTTTTCAGACATTCTGTGGAATGTGTAATGCGCGAAACCGAATGACAGACCGAACGAAATAAACAAACATTGTTACGACCTATTCGTAAAATGGCACAGAATACAATCGCATGTACATATGTATAAATTAGAGTACAAGTATATACCTTTCTTTCGATCGTCGTTTATCGTATTTTTTTCTCATTCGTATATCAGTCGATCATCGGAACCATTGTTTAACAGTTCTTTCTCTCTCCCTTTCGTATCACAAAATATACAACGTAACGTTACATCTTTTCTCACTCGCGCGTTTCCTTTTTACACATTAATTACAATCTTCAACAAGTTTTCAACTTTATCGTGCGTACGAAATTCTCACAAGGACCAAATATGGCGGTACACAAAAGAAAAAGTTATGCCATCAGTTACGCCATAAGGTGAATTCACACATGACTGTTTTCATCATTATTCTCGTGTATTTGCTTGTTAGATTGTATTCCTAATACTATGGCAATTGTTTACGTGTTTAATTAATTTATATTTTCAAGAGTTCACTATTTTTAATTTTTATTTAGAAAAAAAACGAACACGAGATATTTCTTTACTTCAAGGAAGAGCGGATTTACAAAAGAAATGTATCTCTGAGAATATTATTTATCTTTAACGCAAATAATATTGATAAAAAAAAATCTAAAATCCTTGTAAGAGCTTCGTACTCATGCTTGCCTTACATTTCAACGTATAACGCTATACAGTAACAATAATGAAAAATATCGTTCTCTCTCTCTCTCGCTTACCGAGACTTGATCGTCTATCTACGCAACGAAATTGACTTCGAACGCGAATACGATTCGGAATGCGACGACATATCGTAAAATCTACAAATTACCCGAGTAAAAAAGAAACATATAAAACGTGATATCGATGAGCCACTCTCGATGGATTTCTACGTCTAAACGTAGTAGGGTTACCAGTATCACTAACTTCCTGTACGAACAAATGGACTAAGCGAGTTTCGGTTATTCGCGTATAATGTTTCCAACTAAAGACAGTACAGTAAAGCGGGAATCTTGACCAGGATCGTGCTTGGCTTGCGTTACACCTTTTTGAGCATGGGTAAGTGAAGCACCTCAGGTATCTCGATATCTTCAAGTCGAATGTCCGATGGATTGAATGAAAATCTTACGGGATAGGAATACTTTAGATCCATTAATAGCTGAAAATAAAAAATCCATTGTTACGTATTATGAAAAAAAGAATTTTTCACGCTCGCGACAAACATACGAGTATCTTAGTACTCATTGTTCAGAATTGACGGTTCCCAATCGGTGGAAAAAACTTACTTGTTCGTTGTTCTCGCCGCGCTCCTTCAGTTTGTCTTGTACTTTCTTGATGAACGAAACAGGTACTCGACTTTCGTAATCGTCGACGGGTGTGTATAGATTTAGAATTTTCACTATTTGATTGGCCGTCAGTTTGTTGCACATTTCACAGACGGAATTAACGTCCTCGTCCGTCTTACGAGCCTGCAGAAGCTGCGACGCCTGTATGATGGGCTGTAACGCTTCCGACGCGGTTTCTAGTCGTCGGTCCCTACCCCACTGCTCCAAATGGCTCATGTTGTATCTTGAATAATAGGTAAACATACGGAATAAAAATACGAAACATTGTATAATTCCTATAAAATATATATAATATTGTCATGGAAGAACAGAATAGGACATAGGAATAGGAAAGAGTGTGGTTGGATGGTTGAGATAAGAAAGATTTTGTAAATCAAGTCCCCTTCTTGGCTGTACTATATATTATTATTATGTATTTACATGTATTTACTGAAGGAAATATATATATTCTAATTCTATATACAATATTGTTACGCGAATAACAGCAGGTTTGAACATAAATAAGTGCAAAGCTAGATTGAAATATTTGGAATTGAAAGAAAAATTTAAGTTTTTTTCTAATTCACATATTTTTTATAGAGCAATTATTAGTGTTGGGGTTTCTTATTATATTATTTTTGTTATATTAGTAAATAACAACGAAATCGAACGATTAACGCCACTTACCTTATCTGCATACCCTTCGTCCATCGGCAAAGCTCGCTCCTCAACAGTAAATTGTTCAAAGCGCTGGCACACATGAAGTAAAACAGTTGTTTAAATAACTGCACCACAACTTCGGGATCCACGCCATGATACTGCAGGGTCTTATGTACTGACGTCAGCTCGCCTAGAAGTTTATCCAGTTTCTGCTGCGTGGAATCCGGCTCGCCGCCCATGGATGACGACCTGGGCCGTCCAGTCTTGTCGGTCGGAACGGATATCGCCTCGTGCTCCAGCAAGGCTGGTACCGTGAGAGCCTGAATTCTCTCTTTGAGATTCGTGACGAGATTATTGAAGATCCAGAGGGCCACGTTGCTCAGCACGACGCGGTATTCGCTCAAGTCAAAGTTCCTCAGGCACTGCTCGTTCTGCCTGGGCGTGTTTTCTATCTGGAATGGCTTGTCGCCGGAGTATTGCTTCATGTTGTGCAACAAACGCAAGGTATTGCTCAGCCAGAGCACCCTCGAGTCGAAGTCGTCGCGTTTTTTCAACACGCGTTTAACGGCATTCAGGTACTCGGTCAACAGCGACCGTACCTTATCGTCATCGTTGATACAGTCGGTGTGCCTGATGCACATGAAGAGAATGTAGGCCGGTAAGCCTGGTAGTAGCGTCACCGCTATTCTGGGCTTCAGCTCTGAAAAAGATGGAAGTATCGGATATAAATTTGTGAATTCAAAAGTCGTACTGGGAACCGAAATAAACAAAAGTTGAATAAAATAATTTGTTTAATTATATTTTAGAAATGTAAAATTAAATTATTTCTGTCATAGAATAAATTCAAAAATGTTTAAATATTAAATATAAATTTAAATAAAGTTAAAAAAATATAAGAATTTAAATAAATAAATCAGAATTTATTGAAGCGAGAACTGACACCTACCAATAACCAGGTGGCGTATGATCACGTTGATATCCTCTTTCCTGAATTCGAACATTCCTTCATAATCCCTCTCCTTTTTACGGATGATAGGCATATTATTCCCGTCACTGTGAGTACCGGAAACAGCGACGCAGCCGTTCACGTATTCCACCGCGTTGGGCACTGCAAAATTGAAACTTTCGTATTCAATCATTTCTCGCAGTTTTCAGGAAACTGTATTCAACATAATATGCAAGCGATGATGAGTTATAGTCTGCGTGATCGAACTGTCCGAATATATAATCTTCTGTTCATTGTTTCTTATAAAATTTAGAATTTTTAACTAACTATCTTACGAAACAGTTTCTATTTTTTCTTTTGATCTGCCAAAAAGTTTTAAAAGCTTACTGTCTTTTACATGTTTTTACAAATTATTCGGTTAATTCAACGAGCTAATGACTGATGACGTATGTCAAGACCACGCACTCACCAGTGCCTTTCACATAAGGACGTTCCTCTCCTTCGTCTTTGATGGCATTAAGAATAAAATAATTTATGTAATTCTAATTGCACAGCAATAGAATCTCTATTTCTCACAATATGCATATAATTATACTTACAGCCAGCGTCCTTGAGTCGTTTCGCCAGGATTCTGCATTGTTTCTTGAAACGTCTGCATTCCTCCGCTATTTTATCGTATTTCTCTTGAAGTTCCTTTGACATAGACATCAAATGTAAATATATTAATTTTCATATTAATAGATTTTGTTGCGGTAAAAAATATATCCAAATTAAAAAGCACGTAACGGAATACAATTGGGACTGTAATAAATCATTGAAAAAAATTATTTATTGATAAAAACAAGTTTGTTTTATTTACCAGATTTTCAGACGTCAATCTGGCAACCTCATACTGCATGTAAAGTTCCGCTTGGGTTTGCGGCGATTTACTTAAATTAATGGAGAGTAGCTTTTGTTGCTTCTCGATTTCTTCTTGCAGCCTGTCTATCTCGTTTCGCCATTCATCTCTTTGCGATCGCCAGTTCCTTTCCTTCGCCTGCAGCTCATCTTCCAATTGCCTTAAAAACAAAGGAGCCAAGTTTCTCACTTTTTGATAATTATTGCGAGAAATCTCTTGAATTGTTCAATCTCAAATTAATTCAATGGAATCATGCTAAACATATAAAATCATGCCATTATAAAATAATTATCGAAATATAATTTGAGAAATAATGACATAAAGCAAAATTAAGAAAATTTAGCATGACTCATGGTTAATAACATTAATTTCGCTGATGTAAAAAAAAACTGATCTGAAATGCTTCAAGACGTTTATGATACTATGAAATTATAAAGTTTCTTTTTCTTGATTGAACAGTTCAATAACAATCAAACGGATGAATCTGCTCGTGAATCTGCTCAACTCACTCTCCTCTCGGTGCCTTTGTCTTAAGTTTACTGAAAATCGAAGTGCATGCACAAACGACAAAAGACTGTTAGACGTTTTGCTAGTTAGACTTTGCCAGTAATTAACTCAACTAAACGTGTCGTTTTGCGTTACCTGTTAATCTTCTTCTGCGCCTCAAAAGCAAGTACCAACTCGCCGTCTTCATTTATGATGTCCACGTCGCGACCATAATTGGCACCTAAGTTCTTCATTCTACGTGTATGATCGGCCAACACGCTGTGCAACTGAATACACTCCTCTCTTCTCCTTTCCAGTTCCTCTTGTAACGCCTCGAATTGTACTGCAATATCATTATATATCAACATTATCCTGTTATCTGATCGCATTATTACTGTTTTTCAGATAGTTATTTAACATTGATGATCTTATAATTTGATAGCGTATGTAAAAAGAAAATCGTAACATTTGTAATTATAAACAGTAATTATGTAAATATGAAACAAACATATATGCGAAAAACATATTTCAAAAAATTTTTTTCATATAATTTATGCTTTAAATGTATGTTACTTAAACTTTGTATAAAATAAATATATATGCGAAAAACATTCCAAAAAATTCTTTCCATGTAATTTATTTTATTTTAAGCGTGTAATGTTGATTAAACTTTTGCGAAATTTATTATTTTTATATGCTTAAAATATTTTTATCATTTAAAGGAAAGCAATTTCACATGATAGCGACAATTTTGTAAGCAGTATGAAGTACAGAATGAAATATATAATTAAAAAGTGCAATTATGTACTATGTTAAAGTTATATATTTAATGCTAAAGATGAAGAAATAAAGAAAGCGTTTAGAGGACACAAGATAGAAGGCAGGTAGAAATGTAGCATAGGAAAATAAAAAGCAGAAAACAAAAGTTATAGATACACAATATGTTTATCTATATCATGCTTTGATTTTTGATTGAGTGTTGAAGATACAAACTCAATTAATAGCTGTATATTAAAGTCGGCATAAATATACATGCTTAATGAAAGAGGCAACGTAGAAAATAATTAATGAGTCGTAATATAAAATTACTCATGAGATTTTGTTGCGCGGACGATGGACCGTTCGATGATACCGTCTTCCTCAGTGAGTTCAAGTCTTTTTTTAGTTGCGCATTCTCCATTTCCAGTTCTTGGAGCTACAAGTAAATCATATTATCTCGATCAGCAATAAGACAACAGAGCAGTGGATTTATCATGATAATCTCTTAATACCGGTTAAATGATACCAAGTTCGCATCAGAAGAAGACTGACTGAATGTTAGGATAGGACTCGATACAGAAAGAACTCGAAAGTTAGAATTTAACATGAAAAATCATTTTTTCGAATAATTTCCTTTACTTACTCTGAACGAATCTTGTGTTCTGGTAGATTCCTCGTTATTATCGCGTTCCAAATCCTCGACCATTCTGATCAGTCTGCCTTTCTCTTTCTCGACGTCTTTCAGCTTCTGTTGCAGTTTTAAGACGAGACCGATATCCACGGGCGCGTGTGCGGGCGCAGGTACCTCCGAAGGCGATTTGTTCGGTTCCCCATCGGGTGGACTATCTGATCGTTGATTCCAGTCAATCGTTTCCACTCGCGAGTAAGGCGTCGATGAAGAAGCCGTGGATCTCACGGAACCATAACCGAAATCCTATAAAAAGAAATTAAGACGCATGTAATTTCAATAAATTTATTTTAATAGTAATTATAATAAAAAATGAACAATTAAAAAGAGATAAAATATAGCTAAAAAAATAATGAAGAATATGATAATCAAATTTTATAATAAGTAAATATAAACAACAGCTGTTGTTTAGACTGATTTTATACTCTTAATTGCATATTAAAAATCCTCTTACAAACGATTCTCATTTATTTAATAATATCTATAGTGTGACTTACGACGTTTTGATCGTCTTGCGGAATCTCCGTCGACGTGATTTGACCATTGCCACTAGAAGCGTTGCTCAAGGAGCGCGAGTGCCCAAGCACTCCTTGTAACGTCAGCTTTTGTTCCAGCATTTCCGCGTGCTGTTCCAGCTCGTGGTAGTCTTTGAGCAGTCTTTGGTAGGCCCCACGATCCTGATCCTGTTCCAGTCGAAGCAGATCTTTCTCCTGCTCGAGTCGATACTTCAGATTCTCTTCGGCGCCGCGTTGATTGCTCTTCAACTTCTCAGTCGCTATCGAGAGTTCCTTCCGTAATCTTTCATTTTCCTCTTGTAACTTCTTATTCTCCTTATCCTTCTGTAGAGCAGTTCTCTCTTTATCATGCAGTATATCCATCTTCTCATCTTTTTCCTGCTGTAGAATTTCCTCCATCCTTTTCAGCTCCCTCTCTTTGTTCAGCACCATTCCATTCAATTTCTTATTCTCAATATCGACAGATTTCAAGCCATCCAACTTGCATTTCAAATCTATCATGTCATTTTGAACATTCTTCAAAAGCTGATTCTCTTTCGCCTGAAATGACGAAGATCGTATGTTTCTTATATGCAGCCATGTATTATTAAAAAAACATTAAAATAAATAATAAAGCTGAAGCAATAAATATATATGATTTAAGACTACATTTACATGTAATATTAATATAGATAGATACATTACCATTTCGTTTATCTTCTGTTGCAACGTGATGATCTTCATCTCCAACCCTTTGTTGAGCGATTTGACATGTTCCACACTCCTGGCCTCAGCCTTCAGTCGTCTAAAGATCTTCTTGGCCTGGCGCTTTCTGATGCACGATTGCACTATTACTATGTCTCTAAGTTTCTTCTTGCATGCCATTCTCACGAGATATCCACGAGCGAATCTCTGGATTACCGTCGCGGCGGCGTTGTCCTTCATTATCCTGTATCTTATTCGAGCCATGTTGCCCCTGCCGCGTGTTTGCAAACCAAGAATCGTATGTTTTACTTGCAAGTACCATCTTCTCTGCAGCCAACCCTTCACTCGCGCCTGAATCTTCACCGCTGCTCTCTCCCTCCTCACAGCCTTTGCCTTTTGTCGGGCGATGTAACCCCTGCCGTACTTTTGAAGACCCAAGATCGACTTACGAATCTTTCTGTACCTATTACGCTGGATCAGACCACGCACGGTCTTCTGAATCATTATGCAGGCGTCACGCTGTTTCTCCGCTCGTAACTTCTCCAGATACGCTACCTGACCGGCCCTGAAGAGCACTTTGGTCTTGCCAAACTTGAACTTGTCCTCGTCGTTGATGTACCTGGCCAGGATGCGCCGGCAGGTCTCCTTCAGATCATCCCGCCGTATCTCCTTGAACTTGCAGAGGCAGCGGTACCTCTGGAAGAAGTCACCGTACGTACGCTGGCTCGGGAAGCCCGCGGCGGAGATCCTGATAGTCTCCAAAACACCACAAGCGCGCAGTTGCTGCACCGCCCGCACCGGGCTATATTCGAAGGCCTCCTTCTCGTCGTTTGGCTTGATACAGCGCACGTAGTGCGGCGTCGTGGCGTTCAACGTAGCCATCAGCATGTTGAGAGAATCACGGAATTGCGAGCCGACCGTCTTCTTATTTTGCTTGTTGGCTATACTCGTCGGCGCACTCTTCTGAGCAGACACTTTCACTCTTATGTGTGGCACTGCTAACTTAGGATCCTCGTCGCTGAACAGCCTTCTCAGCAGCTTGTTCTCACTGCTTCTCAGCACGTCTATTTGCTCTTCGATCACGGTGTCGCGATTTTTCTCAAGGAAGCCCATGGTTTCGTATTGTACGAGATCGGCAAAATGATAGATCAGGAAGGCTGTAGTGCCGAATCGCGGTTTTTCGAAATGCTTAGACTTGATGCACTTGGTGTACAACTTCTCCGCCCAGGAGGCGTCCGAACCCTTCGGCATACGGCACTCCTCGTCAAGGAGGTCCAGAATGCCAAGCTTAGTCTCGATCAGGTCGATGCATGGCTGATTGTCGTAAAAGTCGATGAAAGTCCATTCAATATCCTCTTTCAGATATTCTTCCTGCTCCAACTTAAAGACATGTTGATTGAATTGTTGCTGGAGTTTCTCGTTCGCATAGTTGATGCAAAACTGTTCAAACGAATTCACCTCAAACGTTTCAAAGCCGTAAATGTCTAGTACACCGATAAAACAGTGCGCCTGACTAGGTGATTTCAGTGAGTTATTGATATTGGTCACAATCCAGTTGAAGAGCTCGGCATAGATATGCTTAGCCAGAGCATCCCGCGCCCCGATCGCCTGCTCCACGGTCATGGGCTTCAGGAAGACTTCTCGTGTCGAAACAATTTTCCGATGGCACAGCCACTTACGCATCGCGTTCACTTCGACGCCCAGCAGCTCGGAAAGAACGAGCAGATGCCGATCTGATGGCGAGATGTAGCTGGACTCGGTGTCCACCTCGCCGTCCTTCGCGTCCTTGATCACGCAACTTATGTCTACGTTACCTAGATGTAGTATGGCCGCCAGTATGCGCAACATGTCATCCTGCTGCTTGGATGTAAAACCGAGCATCGTCAGCGCATTTATTGTCTCGTTAAAATATGCGAGATCGTCCACACCATCGATTCTAGGGTTGTTGCCCTGATTGAGGTAGTGGAACTGATCCTGGTCGGACAGATGCAAATGGGGAAGACGCTTCGCCGCCGAGCACATTTGATAGAAGATATGATAATTTCGCTCCTCGTTTGCCTGAAACACCACCCGGGACTTCTCCAATAGGTAAGTCCTCATACTCGCGCCGGTGATGTGATAGTTTTTATTGAATTGGATCTCGATGAACTTTCCGAATCTGGAGGAATTGTCGTTCCTGGTAGTCTTCGCATTGCCGATCGCTTCCATGATAGGCGAAGAGGCGAGAACTTTCTTCTCGACCTGCGTCTCCGTCGCTGATCCGCCGACGGTCGCGAAATACCGCATGGTATATTTCGCGGAGACCGTTTTCCCAGCGCCCGATTCGCCGGAGACGATAATCGACTGATCATGATTCTCTCTGAATTAAAGGATTGAATAAAATTATCATTTTAATCGGGTAATAAGATTACTTTAAATTTAAACTAATTATATTGAGTTAAAAAAAAAATATATATATATATATGTATATATATTATGCATATAATAATCTAAAATTTATTTTATATAAATGCAAATATATAAATATCCTATTAAGAGGCTAATTTACTTAATTGAAGTATATCTTTTTTTTACTCATACAGTTAATTATTAGCTTTGTTAATTTTTTATCCAACGGAAAGACCGCCTGGTTTGCTTTTTAATTGATATATAAACGTGTATATCGATGACACAATCTGTAAACAATTAAGAGATTACTCACCTCTCCAACTTCGTATAGGCTTCCTCAGCCACAGCGAATATGTGGGGTTCCAGGTCACCCATCGCCTGGCCCCTATAGGCCCAAATCGTGTCATTGCCGTAGATAGGTAATTCGTTATACGGGTTGAAGGCTACCAGAACGATGCCGCAGTAAGTGTAAATAGAATGTCGTTGGAAGCGAATCTGAAGATTGTAGAGGACGGCGGGTTCATGAAGAAATGACAGCGACGTGAGATTATTTTCTCCTATCAAAATATCGGGGTTTCGGAGTGGCGGAAGATCGTCATCTGATCTGATCTCCAATGTCCTTATTTGATTTGATTCTTCCGTGCGCACCTTCAACGTCGGCTGATTCTGCCTGTAGTTCTCCAGGAGCACGGCGCCCTCCCACACTTTCTCCGGATGCGGCACCCATACTCGGCCGTCCTAGGATTTGTTGTTTTTGCGTTAATAAAGTTTCATCGATTTTATTATATAGTTTAATAAAAAACTCAGCGCATCTCCATTTTTTTGTTAACGCCAAGGGTTTATAAAATTATTAGAAGATCGATAATCGACACAAGGCTACTGAAGCTGTATATTTTTGTTAAAAATATCAGATGATCTATTAGCTTTTTATTTTAGATTTTAATAAAACTAAGGTTGAAGTTTGCATTATAAATATTTTAAAACAAAATTGAACGTAATTTATTGTTGCACTTTATACTTTTATTCATACAATCGTTTTATTCGTGCAATGTTTAATTGGTCAAGTTGATCATCAGTTTCTTTTTAAGCAAAGACGACCCGCTTTTTCCTTTTGGAGTGGCGCATAAAGCGCAAGGTCATCAATAAGAATATATCGATTCGGTCGACGAATGCTCCAATTCGCCATTATTTCATGCATGCAATGTTATCGTATACTATTCGCGTACGGTAGAAAATACTACCTGAGTATATAAATTACCATTCTATTCAATCTTAGTCTTTAATGTAACGTTCACCATTAATCACACATGTGACGAATAAGAGGACAACATGATATACAAGATCAATGATTTCCTTTGTGCTTTGCGAATACGAAATTGATCCACATAACAAATTGTACTGGGAACGCTATTTCTGCATTAAAAAAAAAGCTGAAACTCGAATCTGTTTATCAATTGCTATGAAATGCGATATACAAAGACGCGCAATGTTATTTATATTAAAATTTTAATCGCGCACACACAGATGATATTGCAAAATGCGAGTCTAAAAACCGTTGAAAGTACAAAGAAATTAGATTATCGTAGAAATTTCATGCAAAATTTTCGACCGTGATCAGTTTTACAGTTTGACATTTTCTATGAATATCCGTGAACGACTTTTGTGAGTGAATAACGGTGTGTTCGCCAAACCCAACGGACTTTCATGTTCGTTGTAAGGATCTCTAGGTATTGTCAAAGCGGTCTATCGGGATCATCCAATTGTATTACGAATGTACTATCCAGAAGCATGTCAAGTAACGGTAAATTGGTTTTTCTGTCGAAGTCGCGACTTCCCTTTCGCTGTCCCACATTTCGGGATCATCTTATAAGTAACGTCGCCGATTTATAATCATAATTGGTAAGCTTCATAGATGAAACAATACATTAAATATAGATTATACTAATCATTCTTTTTTTTTATTTTGAAGACAAGAATTGTCTGAATCAAATCTTCCAATTCTTAAAGAAATTCTGTCTATAATGAAGTTAACGCTTTTCTTAAATAGGTACCTAGAGTTATATAATTATGTTAATAAACATTTTAATTTGTTAATGTAAAATATCTGCAATTTATAAATATTCTTTATGATTGAAACGTATAATATCTTTTATATTAAAACATATTTCAGAAATCATATTGAAAAATCTTAGTCTTAATTTTACAGTTTAAGGAAACTCATGAATGAAAGCAAAATGTATACATTACAGTAACGTTCAATTTGTATTAGGATAGCAATTACATAAAATATCGTGTGAAATGGCAAGACTTGTGAATTCGCAACGTCATTTTATTTCACGTTTATCTTAACGATAACGAGCTTCACCTTATTAATTACTGTACGGCGATGATGATTCGCGTCTACAATACGTGCGAAAATGTTTCAGAAGCGACAGAAAAAAAGACGCCGGTTTTCCTCTTTGTTAAAATTCATAAATGACTTCATTAATCGCTTTGATTACACGAACCAATTAATCGCGTTTAAAAAGACGGTGAAATAAGCGACCCTGAACTTCGTTCCTACAATGGTGTATGTGTCGGCCGTACACGTGTGTTATTAATTACGCAAGATACTGTTTCGCCGACTGGAAAAAAAATAAAAACACCGACAGGTAGCGCGTAATAGTCGCAAAGTCACTGACGCGGTATAATTAAACCTCTTATCTCTTCCCCCCGTTTGCCCTTATCGACACGTCTCTTGCTGATGTGACTCACGAAACGCACGGCATTCTGCACATACTCGTATTTGTGCGAAATGTGCTCAAGATTACACCATGAAACACGACACAACGTAAATATCGTAATGCTTACGCTACCAGAATTGAAGTATCAATGACATCCGTATTTGACAAACGATCTAGACATAGTCAGCTTGACACTTTACGTCGCGAACTGATACGATCTATCTGAGTCACATTCTCGCTCTAAAGATTAAGAATAAATCAATGACTAATTTTCGGAATCTAAAGATAATGATATCTCTTCCGAATAAAAATGCAATTTCTTTCAAGGCAATACGTCTCTTTCTATTAAAGAAATTTGTAGATTATATTGGTTGTAAAATGTACAAATCATAAAAGATACACAGCATTTATATACAAGAATTTATGTATATTTAGGGAATCAGTGTCATAAGATTAAGTTTTATATCGATGCTACAAAGATTTTTGCAGCATATTAGCTAATTACATAAGAGACTTTCGCCGAAGCGGTCGCAGAGTTCATAAAAGAAAGAAAGACGATGGAAAGGTGGGCATAAATAAAGGATAAGTTGAGATATTCTTGGAGTATCCGACCCAGGGGTTACATAGTTACACTCGATGCAACAGTATTACATTCTTGTGCAAATGAATAAGAGGTAAATTTTAGATTTATATACATTTTTTACATAAAAAGGAATTCATAATATTTTTTAAATATTTATTAAATATTAAAAAATTGTAAAAAAACATTGTAAATCCTTTAGTATATAAATCTAAAAATTTTTTCTTGTTTACATTAATTTGCACAAGACTATGTATATTAAAACACAAACTCTTAGAGAGTTGTATGATCGGTTAGATGGAAAGTATTCTCAATTTTATTCTTTTCATTTTGTCTTTATTTTTTAATCAAGCTTCGCGGTTTTATCTAAGAGAGTTTCTTTCCATACGCAAATTTCTCTCGTTCGAGATTTTACACGGATTAATGAACATCTTGGCTAGAGCTCCCCTTGCTTTGTAGCGGCATACCGAAGAAATTGTTCCCATGCTTTCTATGTTATATATCCGCGATACGCAACAACAGCTGCAGCAGCAGCAGCAATGGCAGCAAGGCCAATTATCACCACGAGCTCACGGAAAGAGGAACAAAAAATTCGAGCTCTCTACCGGGTTCTCAGCAGGCCTTTAATTAAAAAGGTGTCCAGAAGACAAAAAATGATTCGTGAATTCGTGTCGTAGAAAGTTATAAGCACATTTTGCGTATTAATGTAATTTTTTTAATTTAATTTTTTCTAAAAATCAATTCTAAAAATAAACCTTTTAATTCCATCATATGATCTTTTGTTATGGATTAATAATGTTAACATTCGATATGTACATGATTAAGAAACAATGAACAATTAAAAAATATGATAAATTAAATTAAAAATAAGAAAATGATTTATTTTTCTCAAAATTGCAAAATTGAAGAACTTTGCTAATTATGTTATAAAATTTTACTAATACATAAAAGTTTTTAGAAAATGCTTTTTCTCCGCTCCTCTTTCTATTTCTTTGTATTTTTGTAAATTATGTTTTTTTTCGCAAGAGCGAAAAAGTTTTTGTTGCAGCGTACATTTTTGTCACAGCTGACGTTTTATAATCGATGCCGCCCCAATTTCGCGAAAACTACTCGCTGACAAGATATTTTCTTTGAAACTTAATGCAAGTCACTGTACGCATATGCACAAAGCAGCTTTGTTGTCTTTACATGGGCGATGCAACCCTTCCGTTGTTCTATTATATATTTGAGCTTCCACTACCGATGTAAGGCTTCCGTTTCGCGTGAGACTTTCTTTTTTTGCTAATCGCGTGAATATTTTTAACGTGTTTACCTTCGCACAAATCAATATCAGGACTCAGCAAAATTAAATTAAATATTTATTAAATTTTGTAAGCAATACATTAATACATTTAAAAAATGTTTTATGTACAATCCTGGCTGCTATATTTCAAATTAAGCTAAAAACATCGCTCATTGTAAACAATATCGTAACGAAATAAAAGATATGGAAAATAAAAAAACAATATAATAGAAGAAATAAAGAAAAGATACAAGTGTTTAATAAAAAGTAATTCCCATGCTATATAACGTATAATTATTCATTGAAGTCACAGTATCATTAAAAAGTTAATTAATAATTATATTTATGTTTTATATTACATTTTATATTATACTATATATATATATATATATTCTTTATACACGATATATATATATATATATATATATATATATATATATAATAATTGCACTTACGCCGATGAATTAAATGAGATAAATAATCGCATAATCTCTTGAAAGAAGTTTAATATATTTCTAAAATATAAAATTTTGAATCGCACATTTTAATCTGATTTTATTGAGTAGCGAGTTTACAAAAGCAACATTTGCTTGATTAGCGAATTTATTCTATTTTCAATGCATATTATCATCATCTAGCTAATAGTTTTATTATAATCAGAGAAGTGATTTTGATCATTAGCACATTGCAGTGACACTCTATCAATATACAAGTTTTAACGGTTCAAATTTTCCCGCACATTTTCGTATAAGCTTAGGTAGAAATAATTGGAGGGGCGTCACAATCTTATCACTACGAGGCCATCCTGGAATGTATGATTCATGCTGACATGGATTTCTTCGACAAACTTAACTGTACGATTTGTTACCTGTTCGGTTCGTAAACATCAACACTTATGAAATATGAAATGGAAAGGAATTTACAATATGCAAAGCAACAAAACAACTTTTGAATATTGAAAAAACAAAGTTTAAAAATAATGAAAACATATCAAAAAAATGTTTCAAAAGTTTGAAAATAACAAAAAAATTGGATAAGCTCATAAAGTATATATATAAAATATGGAAACGATCAATGGAAACTTATATTTAATATTCATTGGCATGTTCTACTTTTTTCTATGTTATATTTCATATTTTTGAAAAGTGCGAAATAACAATTATGCACCTCAAAATGTGTACACGTTGATAACGTTAGAAGACCATGAAACGCATGTGGATGGAAAAGCAGACTATAAAAACTTCAAAGTCTATTAACGACCGATGCGCAAACAACTTCATTGACTTTACCTTCTCTGTCGTTGGTATCGACGATGTGATAGTAAGATCGATTGCTTACGCTGACGTTTACTTTTTTCCTATCTAAATTCTGGACTATAAAATATAGAAGCGTGTTAATCTAATTACGCAGTTTTAATTAAAAACTATATGTCCAGCTATTAAAATATGTGCGTGTATGCATATAGGGTAAAAGCAGCGAATATGGAATATCATTATTTAAATTAATATTATTCTGATACAAATGCATATTTAGATTTCTAATAAACGCAGAACTCTTGAACAACATGTTGGCTATAACATCCAATAAATGAAAGTCTCCGAAATTTAAGTCCAACTTCAGTTATAAAACTATTTATAAGAAAATAAAAAGTGAGAAAATGAGGGAGGGGGAAAGGGATATAATATGGTCAAATTTGGGAAACAATAATAAATAATACAAAAAATGAAGTGTAAATTAGTTTTTTTATGCAAACTGATCGAAACACAGTTAAAAATCACATCTTTACTGTATAATGTGACACATAAAAAATAAAATTACGTCATAAACTTGAACAATCAAATCCTAATTTGTTAAATTATTACGTAAAATAAACGTTAACATCAAAAATATTCTTTACTATTTGTAAAAAGAACAAAAACATTTTTCTCTTTATTCCATAATAATTTAATTATTCCATATTATCCAACATGTCTTAATGACACACAAACTCTTCCCATTTCAATAAAAAGTTACAAATCGCAATTAAACGGCATATTATTCATGCAATATTATTAAAAGCATCTATGTAATAATAATATAAATATTAAATAACTTACATTCAGCTCTTAAGAACATTTTTTAAGATAACGCTATTAGATTTCCAGATGTAAAATAAATAAATACTCAAATTAGAGAAATTCGTTATCACATCGAATTCACTGTTTAATATGGCATATTTAACAACAATTGCAACAACTTCCAGTGATTTCTACTAAAATGCAATGCTTTAAAAAATAAGTCTCTATTCCATATTAGTAACCTATTCCATATTCGCTGCCTTTATCCTATTTCTTTTTTCCCTACACACGCAAAATTACGTGATTCACAATTAGAGCTTAAAATATATCCAAGCTGCGGTTTGCGTCATAAAAAATTGCACATTTAATTTTACATAATCACAGCATCAAGCTCTGTACAAAATAGCATTATTAGATTTAATTGCGCTCAATTTTTTATTTAACTCGAAATAATGCCCCTCGGCGTAAAATAAAATGTAATGTAGCGTGACACATTGTGAAGATATCTTCGTGGGTTAATGCTTCCGGTTCATGCCTTACCGAGACGCGATTAATCGATCTCGATAAACAAAGGCAGATTTAGCCATCTAGTTTCCGTGAAAGACACACCGCGACCGTGAGAACGCGACTTTCCGCTTCGGGCGCGAATGTTAGTTATGCGCGCGTCCGTAAAAGCGGAATGCTTTCGTGGGATATCGCCGCGAGGACTTTTACTCATGAATATAGAGAGAAGAGGTCACAAAGGACCGATGTAACGCCTTATTTAACACAGGAAACACTTCTTCGCGAGAGAAAGAAGTTCTCCGATGAAGCGCGTTTGATTGCCGGGATTGTCTCTTAGCGCGAGAACGACACAACGAAATACACTAATCTCGATGATCGATGGCGGAAACGGCATATGCAATCAATAATAAATTAGAGAGTCTGTGATCTTGAGACACGAAAGTCCTTTCCATCCGCGACTCGGTGTAATCAATACAAGGAGAATGGTCTCCGTTAAGAGAAAGGGTTCCCGGCAATGTTCGCGCAATGAGAATGCAAGCGCTGCGCTGATCTCGAACAGGCAATGACATAAATATTTAACGAACCACACATGACTCAATGAGAGTTTGACGGGGCATTATATTGTAATTTCTTAAATTTCAATTTCGATTCAGACGGAGATACGAACGCGCTTTCGTGCTAAAAAATAAGCTAGAATCGTTGGGAATAGCCAATCAGTTCGAAGAACGTGATCGGCGAGCTACGCTTGCCGCGAGCTAATCCAAGCAGATCCCTTTCTCTCACCGCAGAAAAGCATAACGTCCCGGCACGAGGCAATCTCACTACACTCTTTGCCCTCCATCGTCGCTAAGACTGGTAGATTCCTCACTCGACCGTGAGGAACATTTCATCTGCCGTGGCGACCATTTAAGGAATATCTATACCGGAACAATCTCGAGAAAATTGCGCGCATTCGCTACTTAAGATTTCTTCAGAACTCAAGTTTCTGCAAGATTTCTCTGACAAATCTTCTAATAATTGATTTTACATAAATTATCTTGCATATTCACGTCCGAGAATAATGAAAAAAAAAAGTTTGACCTTCACGTTATTCCACAAAGAAATTTTAAAGGAATCTCTCTTATTATCACAAAATATTTTTTAAATTGAGAAACTGTATTTTTCAGTCCCTCAGTTTCAGTCTTTTTTCTGATGTATCTTTTCATTTTTCGAATATTTTTCTCTTAGACGTGTGCTCAGTACTCGGAATTCTCCGAAGATCCGCATAGTCGTAGCTACGCCCGAATCGGCATGATCGATGAAAAAAAAAATGCATCTAAAGAATGGTGTCCGCGTCGCCACTGTTATTTCCGAGATTTTTTTCCCTCGTACCCCCGCGTCCGAAGAAGCGAAAACCTGTTATGACAAAAAGCGTGATGCCCGACCTCGGGCAACCCTCGCCACTCACCTGGCTCACACCGATAAATCAACCACCAACGTCGGGGAGAAGCGTCATAAGCTTAAAGAGAATAGCATAAATCGAAGGCAATAGCGCTTTCTAATCTTGGTCTTCAGCGGCACTTCGCACGCTAAACCCCAAGACACATTTATTAATTCATCGCATTACTTTTCTTCGCATTTTAACTCGCACGTAAATTTATCACCCATTGGAAGATGACGATGTGTGTATGTTATTTTCTTACGATTAACTTTTCAAGTTGCGAGTTGTCGTCCTAGATCTGACAAAATCAGTTCCTCCATAATACGCGTTATATTGCGTGTCGCTGACATGATGATTTCCTTCCGGAACGATTAGGAGATAATGATGATTAACTATCGTTGAAAGATACGATTAACTATCGTGATACATTAGGGACATTCCGATTTCAGCCTCGGTTATAATTCATGACTGGGAAATGCTGTTAGCGATATGTTAGTGATAGCTGAGTTATCAAAGGTGGTGCAATAAGATTCTTTCTATCAAAAAGAATCGATTGTTTCGCACATACAATCGCTTTAATTGATCATTAATTTATATCTTCTATGTAATGATAATTTACTGACTGTTTCTCAATCTCAAAACAAATGCATTAATTTTATATTGCAAGCCTCTTCTTTAAAAAGTCATACTGAACACTACATCAAAAGCATTTCATGTAATCATAATCTGTTAATGAGAAATTTTCGCGGTGAATCAAACACTGTTATTTCGATCGTGCCATCTGATAGACTAGAATTTAGGTCTCCAGTAATAGAGGTTCTTTCGCTGCTGGCAGCTATTGATTTTACTTTCAGAAAGAAATCTCGAAGGCTCCGAGAAACACTCCATCTTTCCGTATTTATTAATCACTCACAGAAAGCAAAATATTCAACAATCTTTTATTGCTCAAATCACGCGTTCTGCACCTCGATCAATCAGTATATGTCAATAAAAATGTAGCTTGCGAACAATCTAAACTGAGATTCTCCATCAATGCCTTAATTTTGAAAAATTGAGAAATAAAAGATGAATTTTTTTCGATTTATTGAAATTTAGTCGTTGTATTAAAAAACAATAATATATTAATTTTTTTAGTATCTTAGAGCCGATATTTTGACTTTCCATTTTCAATATACATGCAATGACACTTTATTTTTACTTTTATTTACAAAAAACAATTTTTTTCACGTAAAACTACATACATTTCACAGTAAAATAAAATAAAATACATGAAAATATCTTCATTTTTAAGAGAAATATGTTAGGTAATTTTAATAGATACTTCAAAAATCACGTATTTTTTAAGGTATTATAATTAATTATAGATAAATTATAAAAAAATTGCAACATAAATTGTTGATTATGTCATTTTTGGAAGAAAGACATTAATCACGCGATGAAATATGTATATAATCGGATATACAAAACTGGTTAATCTTAACAAAGAGAATGCTTCAGATAGAATGTCAGGTCAGTGTTGTTGATTCTTATACATGATACTGTACGAAGCTTGAGTTTAAAGATATGTTCAACGAGATTTAAGAATCTGTTTACTTGTGTTTCGTATTATCGCTGAAAAGCTAATTCATCAAGATATGTCTTCAAATAGACATTTTCAGAAAGATGGAAAGCGATTGTGTTTCATATCAAAGATACTCATTGAGAAGAGAAAAAAATTCTTTGAAGTGAGAATAATAGCCGGCATAATTAAATACAATGGAGACGTACGTTATATTCAATGAGAGTAAAAAAGAATAACAGTGAGAAATAGAATTTTCTCCTCGGTAAGTCTCTCATATCATAGAAACTATGACATTCATATTATGTAAATGGATAACCTACATTCGTGATATATGTGTGCATTTATGAGTACGTAGCGACATAGACACAATTATAATTATATAATTCTTCTTTGATCTTATTGTTGTATAATAGGACTCGCGCCTTGAAAGACGCTTATGTCGCTTTTCTGGATATTTGTAAAAATAATAGTGAAATCGGAACGGGTTGACAGCTTTCCTGGATCGCGAGTTATACCCGGTAACACCGCGAAAAAGATACGTTCGTTCCAAATGTCAAAGGTGCGCTTAATGCTCGCCGATGTAAAAACGGAATCGGATCACAGTTTCGCACGCGCAACCATAAACTCGCAGTGGCCGACATCATTCCCGCAATTTCCACTGATTGTATAACCGAAACATTTTCAACTCTATGAGTTCCTGGTTAATATATGCAGTTAAATCAAGTTGAGCAACATTTCGAGATATTATATACAACCGGAATATAAGTTTATGTGTAAATTACAATGGCAATAGTAGGCAATCTTAAATAGTGTAGTTAAAATTTAGAAAGTTTATAAATTATTACTATGAATATTGTTTATTGAATTTCAACCCTTTCGTTTAATGCACTTGAAGGTAAAGACACGTTTCACATTTGTCTTCGAAATTCCTCCGCAACTTTTAGGATTGAGAAAATGGAGCAACATCCCTAATCGTCTTCCATTATTCGCCTCCGGTTATGGAACAGTCATCTGACGAGCGAGAGTATCCGGAGACTTCGATTCAGAACGAAAGACCGATATCTCTGGTCGCGCTCCATGCCGAACTGAAACATCCCCTTGAAGCGCAGCGTCAATCTCCCCCGAAGGATCGAAACGGCGGCGCGCGAGAATCCTCGGCGTGCGATTTTATTTACGTCAGAGGAGACCTGCCATCTTCCTCGGGGATGCGCATCTAATGTCTAAAATATCCCCGAACTACCTTCCCGCAATACCTTAACATAAAGCTCCCTCGTAGTCATCGCGATCGGTCCCGATGTCGGGCACCTGAATCAGGTAGAAGCTGCGTCAGGAGGTACCACGATACGACACGATCACATGCGCGTGTCACCACACACCGTACACATGCACACGCGTGGCAAAGACGACGACGATGACGATGATGACGACGAAGTGTCTACGGCGTTAGTCGCATGCGATCGAAAGCCGCACGCGCTATGAACACCGTCGACTTCGTCGGGTCGTACGCATTGTCACTTAGCGAGGTTCACGGCATGTTTGTTTTCCTTTTTTTTTTTCTTTTTCCGCCCTTCTTCTCCCCTTTTGTTTTGCCGCTCTTCGCCGCGTTCCTCAGGGTACGCGGACACCTCCGTATACTCCGTGCCACGAATGGTACCAGTTCGCGCCGCGATTTATTTTCCAGGACAGACTACGACCTTTCAGAAGCAATCCGGCACGGGCACCAGCGAGAGTGGACTCTCGCGAAGGTCGTATCTCCACGTAAACGGCGGCACTGCCGCCGCCAGCTGGCTCGTTATCGGGTTTAGATTGCGCGCCCCTCTCCGGCGACCTCGACGCCCACCTTCATCGGCCCGCTGTGCGGGTGACATCGATGTCTCGCTCTGACGCTCGTCTGCGATATCGTGCGGTCCTCCTTGGAGAATCGAAGACCAACGCTGGCGACGTTCGACGTAGAGCGGGTTCTTGGAGAACGTTCAAGGCAGACAAGGAGAACGCAACTCGATGGATAGTCGTTGGGTATTGCTCCACATCAGCCAGAAAATTCAAAATAATGTAAAAATGTAAAACGTCTGTTACAAATACATTACAAAAGTATTGGAAAAAATATTAGATTCTTAAAACGTTTTGATATTCTTGATATATGACTTTAAAAAGCAACACATGCCATGATAAGCGTTTATAAGCAAGAATTTATCTTAATTTCAATTTTATAATTACAATTCATGCAATTTGTACTTGGTTATCAATATTTTTAAAAATTCTGCAATAATCATCAATTTTTCTGCTTATGCATGTATCATGTATCATAAGTAATATTTGTAATCAAATGGAAAACTTCTTTATTGCTCGCAACATTGCTCGCATTCAAATTTCTGATAAACCAGAACTGGTAAATATGACTTTTATCATTGCTCGTTCATCTGCCGACGCCTGCCTCTGTGATCATTTGCTGGTAACAGAACTTGGAGCTCCAGTATATCAGAATATGTTACAGAATGTCTGCATTTGCCTCTGGGAGAAATCTTTCCCGCACGTAAAATGTCTCTTTCTCCCGTGAAATCGAAATAATATAAATAGTATTATATTTGAAAGAATTAGTTGGACTTTTTATTTTAAAATATACAATGTAACAAAAATTATCTATTATATAGAAATTATCTATTTAGTTACTTTTTATTACTAATAATTTATTATTAATTTATTACTAAATTTATTACTAATAAATTTTATAATTACAATATAGTAATTATAAAATAGAAGTTATTGAAATGCTAATTTCAATCAAGAAATAATCGATTCTTAAAAATTTTTTAATACATATATACGTAAGAGAGAGAAACAACTTCATTCATAGATAAAACATAAACAGCGAAGAATCAGAATATGAACGAATGCAAATTGCTCGAAACTTCAGTTTATGCTGGAATCATGACGTTCAGTGACATTATTATAGATACTTAGCTAGAATAGTTAGTATAATTCTCTTAAAAGACGCATAAACATTTTAATATGAAATAGAACAAAAAATTAGATAAAGTAAGTGAATAAGAAAGAGATCATGGCATTTTTTCAATTAGTTCTCAAAGCTAGAAAGCTCGAGAAAACTAGGTTGAGGTACGAAGATGAGAAATTGAGATCGATTGAGATCTCCGAGGGTGTCAAGCCGCGTCTGACTTTGGAGCAGCGTCTCCGAAGAAAGAGATTAAAGTGAGCCTGCTATTAACTCTTTTTAACTCGTTTAATCACTCGATCAATATTAATTTTACGTATAATTCTACTTTCCAACATTTATTACATCGTATCTATTTCTTTAAAAATACATCAGTGCTTCTCTCTCTCTTTCTCTCATTATAATTTGAATTTTAACGTATCACTATTTTTTTATACTCAAGTTATTATCTGTAATCTCAATAGATACAGAAAGAAGCTTAAGCATTTCTGGAATCGAATAATTTCCCCCATAAAGCATACATGGATTTACAAAAAAGCGAGACTTCTTCGCACGGATGGTTCACTTGAGAATTACATTCTGAAAAGTGCATTTGGATTCTTGGGTGGCATAATTCTCACGTATATGTTTTTCGTATTCTTTGTGATTCAACTGAGCTTTACTCTTTCGTCCGCTACAATGCTATGCTCCGTCCTCGGAGTGATTCTTATACTTGGTTTGGCATTTTCTTATCGTATAAGGTAATCTTGCATGAATTTCAATTATACAAATATAAGAGTTATATGGACCATGGCATATTTAAAATATTAAGATTTTAATTAGTTTGAAAAATTATTTTGATGTTTTTGACTTTTATTATATGTTTATTTTGTGTGTGTATTTCATAATTCTACCTTCTTCATTGCATTCTTCTACAAACAAATGTGAATATTTATGCAGGTGTATCGTGTTTCTATTGCTGCCACAGTTCTTTTCTAAACGTGGCAGACAGGCCTTGATGGCCTATGCCTTTATTCTAACACTTACCGGACCGGCAAAAAATATCTTGAATAATATCAGTGTCCTTTCAGAGTCTTTAGCCTGTGGACAGGTAAGCTTTTACAGGTGAGTTTGCTTGCGTATTTCACTTATGTCTTTACACAATGTTGGATCCTTGACTCCACACATTCTTGATTCTATCCGTCATTGCACTATTAGATCTTTTGTTTGACTGACAAAAGACGCTTATACTGTTGATTCCACAATTTTTCCGTTGCACGTTCTTGAATTCACAAGATTGATTATGCATTTTGTCATCGTTATTTGAATCTGTTATTATTATTATATTAATGCAAATTACAAAAACACGCATATACAGGAGCAGTTGAAGCAAGCTGTGAAAAACGTAGTCGACTTAATAAAAGAACCCTTCTATGCTTTGAGAGACGCGATATCAAGAGTAATAAAGACAGTGAAGGTAGTCGTGAAGAAGATTAAGCGGACTCTCGTGGCTATCAAGCGACTCGTGCTTAGTATATGTAAGTCAACCTTCTCTCCTTAGCTTCACATATAATCAATCTTCATAACTTCAAAAACATATCTTTCAGTGAGAGTGATCACGTCGGTTTTTGAATGGCTCGGCAGTATTGTGAATATCTGCAACAAGAAGTTGGGCACGCCGTTTGACAGATGTCAGAGTGTCTTCGATGGTGCAGTAGCTGATTGCAAAGCGAAGCTTGGCCCCCTTTTCGAAGGGGTTTGCAATGTGACATACATAGTCAGCACCTTATGTTACATAGTGAAACCTCTAGACTTTATCTGCATGCTTGTATCTTATGTTGCTGATACTATAGTTAACGCTGTACGGAAGAGTACGTTAAGATTATAAATATATATAAAAATTTCTTAAAAAAAGAATTTATGTTACAACAAATTTTTAAAAATTTCCTGGTCCCAGTGTCAAAAATTTTAAAATTTACTCAACTGCAATTTATTATATAATATTATATTATATCATATAATATTATATAATATTATACAATTTAAATATTTATTTAAAAAAAACATTTATATATATATATATATATATAATATTGCTAAGTTTTCTATCTGACTTAATATTTGTATAATATCTCTTGCTTACATAGAAATCAAAAGGTTCACTCGCCACATAAAAGCAATGTTCTACGTTAAAGTGAAATTCTCGCATTCTTTCCATTTTGAGACGAATCAAAGTAAAACTATCGAAGACGTATCAACTGGCATAATTACCGAGGTACGCTCGAGGACTGATAGATTTCTAGCTGTTTTTGATTGGATGAGCTTCATGACCACTTTCTTCATTTTCTTCATGCTATTAAGGTTAAATTTAAGACGTCACTTTGACAATTTGCAACTCGAATTCTTTGGTAAATCGAAACATTTTCCAGGATTTTGCATTATCGGCACAGATGGTTGACGAGCGATCGCTTCGATAATCAATACTTGACTGATGATCTGCGCACTATCGATCTAATAAGAACACGTCAGGATAAGGAAACTATTCTGCCGTTAAATCGTCGCGAAAGAAATCAATATATCCCACTGACGTCCGTCACGTTGATTAAGGTAGAAAAAATAAAGCTCGCGAAATCCGTAGTATTTTTGGGCTTAACAACATTCAAAATCTGTATCCACATGATGGCGGATTACAGCCTTTACTGGATTCTTAGCACTATTAGGTATCACGGACGGATCGAAACAAAGGTATTTTGATGATCAATATTAATCAGAAAATAATGTATGAGAATTTTGCGACATTTTGAATCTTTTGTAGTTAATGTCGTAATTATCTCTCGCGATATTTTTATATTTATGATCAACAATATGTGTTCCCTGAAGAATTAAATCACAGTTGATGTATATTTCGCAGTCTAAGTTGATCGAATGTTCTGTTAGCTTAGAACCGCAATTTTGTTATTGAGATGCGTGGAGTGCGGGAATATCGACAATTGGTGGTCGTATATACCGCGGCGTAGAATAATCACGATGGAAGGTAATATAATGGCAGAATGTATATATCGATCTCCAGGTCCAACGACCCAATTTCGTGGGCGTCCATGTGTCTGGTGACGGCTATCTCGCCGACCTTTATCGAAGCATTGTAAAAGCTTTCACGCCACACGCAAAGGATGTGGAAATCGATGTAACCCCTTGTCTCCCAAATCCCATTCCACCAGATTTAGATCGGTATACGCAGATTGTGACGTTGATCGCCTTCTGTTGGATCATGGCGATATTCGAACCGTATGGATTGCGACTGCGGCATATCGTGATGTGCAAATATTATCCTGAAAGAGCCAAGCAAAGAGCCGCTTGGTTGTATAATCATATAATTAGGTAATGTGCTTTCAATTAGCTAATGAAGTAATCGACTGACACACAGATATCAGATTGTGCTACCTTCAAAAAAGTTTTAAAGATTGTATAAAATATTATTAAAAGTTGATGTCGGCCGATTACATTAAAAGCACGCTTCGTCACTTTCAACTGAATATTAAAATCTAACAAGATTTCTTAGTGAAATGTTTTGAAAAAACTCTTATTAAATTGAGTTAAAGTAATAATGTTTCTTCAATATAATTTGTCGTTTAGTTTACTTTCGTTTACTTTACTCGATATAAATCATGTATATACAAACCACGTTTAGTTAATGGGTTCAATTCGTGCAGATCCAGGGGAAGTTTTCTGAAATTTGCACGGCGCCAGTTGCGCCGCAAGTTCGGTGTGACGGAGGGTGAAAGGATCGAGAGAGTCACGTTCAGAGAGCGATGTCTGGCGATCTGCCCTTTCTTGAACAAATTGTTCCCTCGAAAGCAAAACGTGTGTCTCCTGTGCGGCGCCGTGGAACGTTCAGATCAGGAACCGCACATTAAATGCGCCACTCCAGGCTGCGTCGGTTTATTCTGCATCCAATGCTTCGCAGACTTGCAGAATCTCTGCACGATTTGCCGATCACCCATTGAGTACGGCGATTTGTCGGACATTAGTGAGGAGCAGTGAGTTCTAGCGATAAATCATGTTGCAAGAGAATTTACAAAAGACGAAAGTAATATTGTTATTATGCATTACAAGCAATGTATATTAATATATATATATTTTTTTTTAAATATAATATCGAATCAGTACAAATGTAACATGTCGAGTCTTTGAAAAGTTATTATTTGTTTATATTTTTTTATATTTATAGATATATTAAAAGTAATTTATTGTTTTTCTCTATATAAATTATTCATGAAAAGAATCATACATTTATTTGATTATAATTTAAAGAAATATTTATATTTAAAATATATTATTAAAACTTATAGTAGTACTGATTTATTTACACTTCTTATTTCTAATCGAATTAGAGATTCATCCGATGATCAATTGATCGCGAAGAAAGAACCTGTACCAATAAGTATTTATATCGATAAAAAAGAAGAATTGATTATAGAAGAAAAACCTAAAGAAGAAGTGGAAATAAAAGAAGAAGTAGAAATAAAAGAAAAAGTAGAAATAAAAGAAGAAGTGGAAATAAAAGAAGAAGTAAAAGAAAAAGAAGTGCTGGAAGAAAGAGTACCAGAAGAAATAATACTGGAAGAAAGAGTGTCGGAAGAAAAAAGAATATCTGAAGAAAGAAAAGAGGAAAGAATTGAAAGAATAATTGAAACAAAGGATAAAGCAGTGCAAACGGATGATGATAGTGGAAGTAGTTCGGAGTCGATCTATAGTTATAGTATGTGTGTATATCAGTTATCTGCATCATATTTCTACTACAAACGCATACCTTTGAATGCATACAAATTATTTCACAAATCATCATTAAAAATAATTATTGATATATGTGCCAGCTTATCAAGAAGGATCGCAAGAGGTCGAAGTCGAGCATCGTAGAACGCCATTCAGAGATATCGAAGCGCAGAAAATAAGAGAAGATGTTACAATTCAAGTGAGGCATTGCACAAAAATCTTAAAAAAGATATTAATTTATTTTAAAGGATTTATATGAAAAAAATTTTGTGAAATCAACTTTTTTAATACAACAAACTAATACAATAAACTCTTTCTTTTAAATTAATCTTACACTTGATATCTCGATATTAAATAAAATAGATTATCCGCTGCTTAAAATGCTTTAATCGAAGATTTGAATTATGCTAATAAAAAAGCAAATTGACTTCAACAACCGATGTCAATAACGAAGAACTGAGTAGTAAATGTCCAATTCAGATTTTTAACGAGCCATTGGCGAAGGAAATTACTTCGAGCAGCGAAGATCCAACGTCCTGTTTCGTGGTAAGAGCTCGTAGGAGGCTTCGTACCAGGTTGAAAAGGAAATCCTGCTCTTCCCCGCGCAAAGACGATTCCAGCTCGTCTACGTCAATAGCGGACACCGAGTCCTGCGCTACGGAGGAGCTAGATGAGGAAGAGGTAATTCACATTGAGATGGGCGACGGCTCAAAGGAATTACTCTTAAAGGACAGCACTACCAAAGCTAGGAAACGAAGTAGTCGCGTAGGAAGAATTCTTGCTGCGCTCACGAAAATTTCTTGGCTTGGCAAGAAGAGAACGGTACGTGGTAAAATAACTTCCTCGCTAGCGTATTCCTTCTACTTTATTTTTAATCAGTAATTTCTGCGTCGATCGTTTACGGTGAGTTTTCCTTTCCTTTTAGACGACCGATAGTGACGGCGAATGGCGAACGAGAAAACCATCTCTTCTGGATAGAATAGCACAGATGCTTCCTGGAAATCAATCTACCTCGCCCGTACAAACGTATCGACGAATTCGCACTACGAAAAAGAACGTGAAGCGTAAGGATTCTTTCTCCGCTTCCTCGTCTTCCTCCGGCGAAGAGAACGAACAGCGCGCGCTCTTAAAGGCGCACGATCGGCAAGTAGATTGTTTGCAAATCATCTCAGATCATGACGATTCCGGGGATAATATTTACAGCAGAAATTATGATTCGCATCGTGCACGACGCGGGACGATCTGTCGCCAACCAGACTCTTGCGTGAGAGCTGACGACGCAAAACTGAGATATCCTCACGAGAAGAAATTTACGATGAAAGAATTACCAAGGTACAGCACAACTGTGGCAGTCTAACAATAAGACAAATATCACTATATAATAAATGTGAAATTCTCAATACATAAAATATGTGGACATTTTTCGTTATAACGCTAACATCATACATAATATAATCTGCGTTACAGATATCTTCAGCCGATTTCGAAGGATACAGCGTATTTCGAAGTGGATGAGATTAAAGATTCACAATCGAAGCGGAGATGTATTCGTCCGACAGAATATGTTAATATTTTATCAGATACTAGAATGTCCGACATCGACAATCGGAAGACAGACAAGTCGAACATCACTAGTGATGACTACACTCAAGTACACTTGTCTTATTTTATTTATTTATTTATTTCTAAGATAATCTTAATTTTCTGGCTTCATTATTAATAAAATATATAAATTATAAATAAAATATATCAATTATAGTATTAAAATATATAAAATATAATATTAAAAAATAATATGATATTTTGATACTATTTAAACATAATAACTTAATATTATTTTGATATTAAAATTTTAACAAAATTGAAATCATTATGTCTTCAATGAAAACAGACATGAATATAAATTTATTTACGATAATTTATTTACATGTCATTTTACATTTATTTTACTTATATAGTTATTTTCACAATTCCTACAATTTTATATTTATTAATAAAAAATAAATTATTTAGATTTCTTGTTCATGCACGTCGCAAATATCCTGCGACGTTAAAGATAGCAGAAGTCAATCGGACACAAGTGTCATTACAGAACAAAGTAATGAAATATTTAAAACGAACGGAATGTCAGAAATAGATAACGAATTGTTGACTGATTGGGAAAGATCAGCTCAAAGTATTTTTTGCTTTAAAATTTACACAAAGAAAGAAACAGAATATCCAATCAAGTAGCATATTTGTTTGATTTCCAGAAAAGAAGATAGGAGAAATTATCACTACAAAAGAAACATCGATAGATAGTAAAATAGATCGACAAGAAGATGCTCTAATCGAAAATGATAGGAGGGGATCATTAGCGAAAAATATAAGAGCAATTGAACAGTCAAATAACACCGCAGAAGAAAAAGGTGTAAAATACTTTGTCAAAAAGGAACAAGAAGAATTGGCTAGAGAAAAAAACGCCCAAGAAAAAGTGATAGCGTCGACTTCGGTAGCAAATGATAAAATTCAATTGTACGAGCCGTTAGCTAGTTTGGAGTTGTACGGCGTCACGTGCCAAGTAAAAAGACGTGAAAAACCTACAGTGGGAAAATTAACGAAGCAATTGGGAACGGCGGAAATACGTATTGACGATAGAAAGTCGGCAGAATTTGAAGAGGATATTGAAATGATACAAAAAAATGTGCAGGTTTCCGCCCATACAATTAGGAAATCTGCAACAGCACCTGAAAAAAGTATCCAAACAAATTTGCGAAAATCTGAAAAATGTAAAAGACGTGACAAGATATCACGTATCGACGCAAAAATTTCTAGAACAGTTTGTTTGGACAAAAGAGGGAAAAAAGAGGAGAGAAGACAGGAAAAGTGGATTGATAAGTATAAACGTCGTAAACAAAGGTAATAAAAATATGTAATAAGGAAAAACATTTTTTAAATTACACTTAGTCTATTTAATTATTCTAGTTAATTTATTATAAAAATATAATTCCATAATTTTATATAGAAAATCTGATAGTAGTTCACCACGAAGAAAACAAAAATTTTATGATAAGGCAACACTAATTAAAGAAAAAGTTTATAATAGAAGGAAACGGGAAAAGATTTACTGCCGCGATGTACAAACTCGTAGACATCTCAGGTAATACATTCGTGTTGTATTTTACATGTAAGTCCTTAACATCAATGATTTGATAGTACACGACATGCTGAAGACTTCTTCTATGCAAGTCGCACAGAATGGCGTCCTGACGAAATTCAAAGACAGAGAAGAGTTGCTCCTGCATTAAGATCAGAAGTTGAATTAAGACAAAATCGTCAAACTCAGTGTAATCTTCGCGACAGAAAAGATACTCAAAGCAGGAAAGATGATGTTTACGGTCTGAAGTCTACAAATAAGCCAGAAGTCTGGTCTTGTCACGTTCAGCCACAATTTAAGGCACCTGAACAAATAGTTTGTTGGGATCAACGGAAACTTTTGAGTTCATCCAATGAGTACGTTTATATGCAAATCTTATACATATTATAGAGAAAATAAAAATATTTAAACAATTAAAATTTCATCTCATGTTTGTGTTTATTATATTAGTTTACAGAAGTAACGTATTACAAACAGAGCGAGATTTCAAAAATAAATATAATGAGCTCAATATTATTGAGCTGGATAGAAATATTGCATACAAAAATATTATAAATTTTAAAATAAAAAATCAAATCAGTTTTTTTAATTACAGTTCATTAGAAAAGAAACCGCAGCAAATAAAAAAGAAATATAACGTTAATGTACATGAAACCAGATTGGAAATACCTATGTTGAAAAAATATATACCTACTTATCAAGCGCCAGGTTTAATAGAAGAGCTGAAGCAACACGATAGAATGAGATTAATTCAGGAACGAGAAGCTAGAAGATGGACGGCTTTAAGCGCTCTTCGAAGCACGAGGGATTCTCTCTCTAGTGTCAAATCGAAGGATCAGGCATGCGGTACTTCTGCAATATGTGACGCTCATGAAACCGTCAGTAGATTAACTTCGGTAAAAATATTTATTTTGACTCTCATATTACCTATTTAAAAAATTGTAAGAATTCTTAAACTTTATTGTATCTAGTAATATGTTCGATTAATTTTTTTTTTAATTGGAACTCAATATATTTTGTTGCTATGTGATTGTTGGAAATGAAAAGTGTTCTCAATGTGATTACGTAGCAATGTGTAGTCGTTGTAAGAATGAAAGGTTAAAGATATAGAATATATCTCTCAGTTCCGATATGATATATTCCAAGGTCTCCACGAGACTGACCGAGGGGAATACCCTTCCGTATCAAGAAACGCAAACCTTCAAAGATGTGGTGCGTGAGTTTCGGAAGAAAGTGATAGAGGCCGAGAGGCCTGTAGTATCTTTATCTCAGCGCGCAGACAAATGTAAAGATCTGAAACAATTGTTTCCTCCCAAAAATGAAGACCGTGAAGGATTTACGACGACGCCAAAGTTTGAGAAAGTTGTTAATAGACTTAAGGTAAATGAAGCTTTATTCGCGAGAAATTTAATCAGGATTGGAACGGTTAAACTGGATTTATGCGTACATTGGAGTTAACTGTGGAATATTCAGTTGAATGTTGGCTTTCAGACTGGAAGCTGAAACAATTTAAAATTAATTTGCTCTCTTTGATTATTTTATCAATGTAATACATAAACGCTTTATGTTTCAATAAGATATAATTAATATTGTAATTAATGTTCGTATGCAGCCTACATGTGATAAACGCGAAAAAGAAAAAGAGTGCACTACAATATATGAAGCTATGCAAAGATTTCAAAGCGAATCATTTAGCGAGATGTCATCGATTTGCAGTTATTGCGAACATCATCGATTTGATATTTCATCTTCGGCTGACGAAACTACAGATAACAATGTTGATATCTCATAAATGTTTTAGTATGCAATAAATTTTGTAATTAAATTTGTGATATTATTTAAATTTTAAATATTAAAGTTCGTAAAAAAAGTCTGTTTGCAACTCAGTTTAGATAAATTGATGAAATTTAGCAGAATTTATATTAAAATTGATAATCTAATAGTAGTATCTAGGCTTGATATCTTGTTAAAAAATAATTAATGTGTGTGTGTGTGTGTGTGTATGTATGTGTGAGGCTGTCAGCGATATCGTCAAATGTCTAGCGATATCGTCAAATGTCTAGCGATATCGTAAGTTCCGTTATGGAGCAACACATCAAATATTTATTAGAGTCTGATATAAAAAAAATTGTGTTTGCGTGTTACATGTGAGTGCAATAATTTACGTGAATAACCGAATAACATGCAATTGCGTTAAAGTCCTCCTAAAAACAAGTGCAGCGGCTACCAGAATTAAAAGCAAACAACAGATTTCTTATCAGCGATGCCTAATGCTATTACAATTAAACAATTAATTACGCTTAAGCACGAGTCCAAAGTTACTGTATAAAAATCCATCTACTAACGTGGAACTTTTAAAGACGATCATACATTTTTCACAGGCAAAACATAGAACGCTCGTAAATCACGAAGGATTCCAAAAGTGATCGGAAATGCGACCAACAAGTGAATACGTGAATAATGTATCGGTCGATTTCTTGTGAATACCATCGAAAAAAGAAAGACAAGATAGAAATCGAAATCTTTAGGAATGAGTTTGATAACTTTATTTTTACTGAATTGTATTTTTAGATTGTATTTCTGATTATTGCGTAATAATCTGGATTCCCGGAAAAGTACAAACTTTTTTAATAATTAAAAATTTGCGTTTTGTTTTAAGAGATATAACAAGTGCTCTTTAACTTTGTTAATTTCTTAACCATGTAGGATATCATTTATAGAGTACTTAAATTGTGTAAATGAGATTCCGGGGTATAGTGAAAAATTCCATATCGAAAATCGATTAGTATTAAAAGTTACTCGATACGCAAAAATGAAGCGCAGTAACTTGTTTCGATATTCTCTTTTCTTTTCAGTCATAGCAATATGTTGTCATTTAGTGTCAGTATGATGTGATACTAAACCAAGTAACTCAAATTATCGAGTATGAATGATTACAGTTTTTATGAGTGTAAGCATTTCTAGGAGTCAAAGAAATAAAAAGAACATCTATGTTTTTGTATAACAAAACTGAAGGAAACATACATTATGAGGAACGATGAGGCTAAGAAGCTTATATAGAAACGATTAGAGTTAAAAATTGAAGCGAGCAGAAAAGCAGATTATCAGTCGACAAAAAATTTAAAGACTTAAGAGATAGAGCGCGGTATCTCTCGCATAAAAGATACGAGGACTAACTAAGATAAAAAGACTTTTGCGCAGTGCAAATGTAGCTTACCCCTTTACGTAAAGACCATCGGTTTTTCACATCGAGGATCGATACGTTGGTCTTCGCCGATCAGCTGAAAGCAGGAAGGACTGAAGCTTTAAAAGCTTTAGCGTGGCCAAAAAGAAGGGAGAAGATATCATGAAAGAACAGGAGCCGGAAAATAAGGCGGAAAATGATAAGAGAATGCCGGAGGCGAATTTCGCGTGCCGAGAAGAAGGGATCGAGCGAGAGACTTGCATGGATACATCAACGAAAAAGAAGCTATTCGTTACACGCTACGAAGATATCAGTCCAACAAGGCTGAGTGAAATGATCAATAAAGAAGTAAACGATTCCATTAAACGGATCAACAATTCTATTAAAGATGCTGTACAAACTCTTGTGAAGTGTTCAATGGTACCTAAGATGCAAGTATCCACAACGTATCTTTAGAAACGTATCTTTTTCTCTAGATATTTTATATCTTTCATAAAGATAAAACTAAACGATGATAGTGATGTCAAAAAAATTTCTCATCTTTTGTAACTTATTGCTTCTTGCGAAAAAGAATTAAATAATGAGATAAGATTAGCAAATTATTTTGAAATAGGAAGAGAAAAAGCTGATTTTACCATGTTCAAAAGAATCCAAAGGAATGTCCGATGTATGTCAGTTCCAAGTATTGGAAGAATATTGTAAGAAATTATACAATGTTTGCACCAATCAACAAACTACATGTCACGCTTCGCGACAGCATAATAATTTATCCACGTATGACAATTCGTGTTTATGCACAAAAACCCATGAAAGCGCAATACCATTATCTATACAAAGTAAAATTAAAGAAAGTGAAAGAAAGAACGAGAAGCATTTGAAATCAGTGAATGATGTGAACACTGATAATGGCAGAACAACCAGAAATGTCAATGTCTACATTTGTTCAAAGACTGATGACAATGATCAGGTAAGTTTATCAACTAGCTTTTTTTTCACCAAATATAATAAAAAGTAAAGTATAGATTACAAAATATTAATAAATTGATATTTTATCTAAAAATACATTTATTATGTTATGTCTAAATACTCATATAATGTTTATTATTATTAACATATAATATATATATAGTTATACAAAATTTAAGAGTGATTATTAATAAATTGGATAATGACATCATGAAAAAAAGCTAAAAAATACTAATTAGAACTATATTAGAATTAATTATTTTGTAATTATGTTCATACCATTATATAATAGTTACTTTATTGATACATTATAAATTATATAAAAATAATTATTAAATTATTAATTATAGTAATAATTATATTACAAATATTAATAAAAAAAATTATATAAATCATATAAAAATTAATTAATCTAAAAATAATTATTAACTTAATTAATTGTAACCGGTCATGTACGAAAAGAATCAAGACAGAAAAAAATCAAGACAATTCTACACGGATACAAGTTCTAACAATACAATTACCGAACAATCCAATTCGAGAAGCGCCAGCGCTAGCAGCGCGTCAACATGCAAGCTGATAAACAGTATAAAAGAAAATTGGAAGAAATCGCTAGTGCAGCAATTGTCTAATTTTATTCATGAGAAGAGCAGCAATGATAACACCATCTGCGATAATAGGACATTACAGCACAAGAAGAGCGAAGTGGACAGCAAGGAGGAAGATGTTAACGACGAGAACGTCCAGTGCAAGGACGCGACCTCATTGTCCAAAAACGGCTGCTATTGCAAAGATACAGACATAGATTTCCAACAGGACTATTCTACTATTCCGCATTCAAGTTTCGACGCACGTGACAATACCAAACGCCTACAATCTTGGATTGCCATATATCCTTCGGAAGGGAGAGCCAGATTGGACAGTGAGGTTTTCTTGTCAAGAGCGATTCGTACCAACATGGAACAAAAAAATTATCGCAAAAACAACGATCGCCATGTTCATGGAAACGATAACGAATACACTATGTGCCATGCGGTCAATGGTAGCAGGTGGTTACCGAAATCGATTTGCATTGATTGCGTCACGTATGGCGAGGATCCTAAAAAGTGTTTCGCAGACGGTTGTAAATTTCGAAATAAAATACTCCAGGATTCGATAATAAATCGCAACAATATCCGAAAGAGGCAGATAAAATATAAATTTTTGCAACAACCTCTCGGAAGTTGCCAAAGGAAGCAAGTGCCTCGACAGTGGTTCACGTGTAGTTGTATTACGGAAGAGGAAGAAGATTATTGCAAGGTCGTTGATAGAGACTGCAAAGGCATTGTCAGAGACAGCAAAGAGCTTCCTCAAAATACATGTAATGTCGCAGAATGTTTAAAAAAAATATCTGTTTGCCAAACACCTAGAAAATTAGCCGAAAGTGCAGTTGTATGCGAGACGTTGTTTGACGCTCCTGGAAAATGTTTCGAGAAAACACGAACGTGTAAAGATTCGACGGAATATTCGAAAAGCACTAGTATGTGTGGAATAAGGTTTGGAAATTCGGAAGAACCTTCGAAAGTAACAAGAGTTTGTAAGGAATTTGTTACTGAAGAGCCTGCGAAAGACATTACAGCTTGCAAGACGGTGTTTGACGAACCGAATGGACTTCCGGAAGAAGTAATAGTTTACAAGACAGCGCTGTCTGACTCCAAAGACATCCCAAAGGAAACAATTTGTAAGGAGATTCCCGACTCAAACTTTGTCAGCCAAGATGTTAACAGAGTGTTTTTGAACGATGCGAAGGATAAACTTGTAGAAGAAAGTACAAATAGCTCGAACTTAAATAGTCCGGAAGGGAACGCTAATAACAATAACAAAATAGTAAAACTAAATAATAAGCATGACGTTGTTCTCGATAGTTTTATGGGACAACAGTCTGTGGAGCAAGATAAGCAAATAACTTTGAATGATCAATCGAAAAATTTACAAAATATTCTTATTGAATCGATTAAAGATTCTAAACCATTGTCAAAAAATGTTTATTCTACATTACCGCATGCGAAGTTTTATAATCGTTCAAATCTTGCCTCAAATTCCAATGTAAAGAAAATATCAAAGACTCTTGTTAATCAGCAAAAAACGCTTAATCGATCAATGAGGAACTTTCAACAATCGAATGATCTTACACAAAATTTGGCACCAAATAAAAATAATCAATTGGAAGAAAAAACGCAAGAAGAAGAAGAGAAGCAAGATGTCTTAAAAGAAATGAAAACAATCGAGGACAAACAGAGAGAGTCACTTTTACATCGACCATTTAAAAAATTAATTGATGTAATTAGACATGGTAGGACATTTGTTTCAGACAGAATAGAAACAGGAAAAACTGAAGCTAAGAAAACAATTACTAACGATAAAAAAGATGTTGAAAAATCAGAAATTGCTTTTGAAACCGAGGATAAAACCAATGATATAAAAGATCAACAAGAGATTATTGAAAAAGTAGCTGTATTCATGAGACCACAAACAGAGATTGCAAACAAAGGTAATTTATAAATTAATTCATCCTACACTTGATTACACTTTAATTATAAAGCTTTTAAAATTGTTTTCTCAAATATATATTCTGCAATATCTCGTATTACAAATAACATTATTTTAATTAAAATTAAAATATAAATATTATATAATAATATAATATAGCATTTTAACATGCGTAAAAATTATTGTTAATTAATTAATGTGATATTGTATTAATTTTTCACTCGTAGAAATAGAAAGATTTTTGCGAAACCAAAATCAATTTTGCTAATAACTAATTTTGCAATTCCTAAAAAAGATAAGAAGATGGATATTCAAAGAACGGATCAGACAATGCCTAAATTATTGCGTATCATCGCGGCAAAGAAATTGCATGTTCTACCGACTATAATGCCAATTAATTCTAAACCCCAAGAGCCTGAAATAATATCTGTTCCTGCTGAAGTAATCACTGCTCATGTCGACCAAGAGGAAATCCCAGAAGACAAAATAACTTTGCAGAAACATAGTCCTGCAAAGGTCACGGAAGAAATAAAAGATGATTCAATCGCGTCTGAAATGAGTGTTGCTGTAATTGAAACGAGTGTCGAAGATGTTGTTCCAAAAGATGTTGTTGATGAAGATAGAGTTCCACAAGATATTCCCCAAGATATTCTAGATGAAACAAAGACTTATGTTGCTTGTCCGCAGAAAAAACTAGAAGATGAATCACAAAAGCCTATTCCTTGTAAATGCGGTCTACCTTCCGAACCGAATGATTATCCATGCTCGATTACCAAATGCACGAAAGACCATGTGCCTTGCCCGCAGAAAAAATCGGAAGAGAAACCACAAAAATCCACCTTTTGTAAATGCGAATTATCTTCCAATAATTACTCATGTTCCATTAAATACTTAAAATGCAATAATATTATCGAAGATTGTCCTTGCAAAAACAATAGAGTTGAACAAAAGAAAATTTACTGTGCGCGTTGCCGTTTGTCGACAATGCAATGCACCTGCACATATTTGAAGAGTTGCTTGAAGACCGATAAACCAAAATTTTGTAGTGTATCACCTTTAAAGATCAGTTCGCATATCTGCACAAATTGTAGAACGCAGAAAGAACGCAAGTGCAGAAAGACCAGGATCTGTTGTCATTCTTATGAAAAATATAGGTGTAGACGATGTGTAACATGTGGCGATTGTTCAAGAATTATTGATAAACGCAAGTAAGATGCAATAAAATTTTCTTTATAGTATTGTATGATTTTAGATGAGTACATTTATTAAATATAAATTATAAATATTTATTATAACTAACTTCGATAAATTTTCTAATTATAATTTCGAGACAAAAAAACAATTCTTCGATATGCGTATTTTTATAAATCTTTTGGTCTCATGATTTCCCAAAATATTCGATAGCTGTGGATCACAAACGAGTTGCATTAACTGTGGCAGACCGAGAAATCAATGTTGCTGTGCTACATTTACTTTGATAAAGTGCCGATGTAAGATTAAGGAAGGCTGCAATCGCAAGAGGACAATGATTTGTCTATACTGCGATAAACCTCAAGACAAATGCACATGCAGAGCATCAATCGGAAAGTGTTTGTATTGCGGGTTGCCGACAGATGTTTGCAACTGTCAAGACAATGAGGGTCGCGCTCGTGATTGCGAACGGATTGTCAGAAGACCGGATGAGAATCGAACAATTTGCGTCACCAGCTGGAAGCCGAAGAGGGAAATCAGACGATATTTTATGAGAAACTACGAGGATTTCCAATCGTATTCCACTAAGGAATGTCATTGCTACGAGCCGAAGCAACAACGTCCCGAGGAGCTACCTTATCAACGGTTAAATATTTTCTCAAATGTGATGAACGAACTGCAGCAGAAGATGAGCGAGTCTGTATGCTGCGCACAATGCTGGAGGAATCCCTGCTGTTGCGGTTCGCTGATCGATCAAGATAAGAGAAAGGAAGAAAGGAAAGCCGAGAATCGTGTCAAGTATATGAAAGAATCTTTTACCTGACCGAAAATTTCTTTTTTTATTTATTTAAATAATCAAAAAAATAAATGATTTAAATTTTCAAAGAAATGAAAAAAGATTTAAAAAAGGATGTTTTTATTAATCTGAATAGAAATAACAAATAATTGTTTAAAGCTTTTTTTATCGTTAACTTACTGTTAAACCTCTACGGGATTATCTTTGTACCGTTGCTTAGACGTGAAATAGAGAAGTCATCTGCAAGCAAATCACCGAATAATTGTCAGTGTAATCCAAATCCTAGGAACGAGCATATTCAAAAGTCGACGCCAATCCGACATATTGGCTGCGTTTGTAAACTAACGCCGTGCAGATGTAGAAAAGACAGATCCTATACGAACTATAAGAGACCGTTGGCAAAGTGTTATTACTGCAAGAGTTTACCTTGCACGTAAGCAAAACAAATTACATATTGAATTTTGATTATAAACCATTTTTTTTTAATGATATTGTCAGTATCTAATTTATATCAATATAAATTGAATAGAGATTTTGTAAATAACTGAATGTTACTATTAACGATATTGTTTCATCAGGCCTAATGAGGCCCGTACGCGTACTTCTTGTTGCTACTTCTTTATTGCATTCTTTGCTGCAGTTGCATTACTGTGAAATAACCGAAGCCTTGCAGGTGCGATGATTCACCGAATGAAAAACAAAGGCGAGAAAAATTTTACCAATTCGAGAAACAGAAAGGTAAATGACGTTTAATGAATAATATTTGCAATCAATGATCAAACAAATAACGAGTAATATAATGGTGATGTAGTTTGCATAACATTCCAAGATAAGTATTTAAAACATATAAGAATGATAAAAATATTTTATAGTGTTAATATCTTTGCGCCATCTGATAATATCAACAGATTATTTAGGACTCTCCATTTATATCTTTCCAGTTTTATCTTCATTAATGATTTTCGACCTGATTTTGTAACGTTTTACCAAGTAAATAACATGTCATTAGGTAAATGATTCAAACATTTGCTCGATTTAGACATTCACTCGAATTAATAAGATAGTTCACATGCTGCGCGATTTCTTTAAAAATATCTTCCTCGTCAGTTTCAATTAACAAATCCTGGATTGGGTCATACATAATTTCTGACGTACATAACAGATATCTTTTTTCTTGAGTGTTGTAAGTGGCAAAAATAAATAATTTGTGTTATAAATAAAAAATTATTTTACAGCTTGTGCTGTATTATTATATATGCATACAATATTTTAACAAATAAATTATTCATAATCATATATCACTTTTATCCATATTAAAGATGTATGTATTACATTTCAAAGTATTGTCAAAAATTTAAAAATTTACAGATTGTTTTATTATTACGATGAATATCTCTGTAAAATTTGAACATAATTCCCTTCTTAGTTTATTTAATTTTTTATTTACTCTTGATTCTTATAAAATCGCGTTTGTAGTATTTATTTGATGGGGAAGTAGCATTACGAATTAAATCAAATTTTGTACGTATACTAATAAAATTCTAATAAATATTCGTGCAAAAGTTCATTTAGATCCATTTACATTCAAAGGTTTGTTTACCTAAAAATAAAAAATAGAGTCATTTTTACTAAAGTCATTATAAACCAAATTTTTTGTTGTTTTTTTCAGCTGATTTCAGAACCAAAATTCGAATATTTACGATAAAAATTTTTTTGTCAAAACGAATTTTTTTTAATCAATTTTTTGTCAATGATTCGGAGAAAAAACAATAAGCCTAAGAAGCCTGCAGTTTTAAATTTTGATAATTTTTAGCTATTATTGTAGAATAAAAACATCCTTAATGTCAAAATAAGTGGAATATTTTCGTGGTCTTTAAATTTCGTAATATTCTTACATGATATAAATTGCTAACTAAGATTAATAATATTTCTTCAGGTCATAAGATAAGAACTATATGTATCTATGTATCTATCAGCTATGTATCTTATGCACATACTTTATACGTTGAAAAGCATGTATATAACTCTAAAATTCAAGAAAACAAATTAGCACAATCTTAATAATTGTCACATAATGTGATAACGATTAATAAATATTAAAGTTTGATTAACACGATAATGTATTTGGAACGTTCGTCTGATACTTAATAATAACTAACCCGAGCCAATATTCGATGAGTATATGATACATTTATTATGCTTCTCTTTCTCTCTCTCGCTCTCACTTTTGTTCTCTTTCTTTTTCAATACACATATTTATTTTTACATAATTATAACAAATTAATAATTTTTTAAATTTAAAATTATTAATGCTATTACATATACATACTTTTATAAGCAGAAAGATTTAGACATGAATGAAGTTGTGGTTTTTTTAGTATATAAAAGATGTTAGAAAAACATAGATAATATCTTTAAGGTACATTGCTTTAAGTTGGGAAAGATGTATAGAAAATATATAAAAGGTATAGAAAAAAATCAGATAACAAAGTACAAAAAAACGGATAAAATCAGATATTAAAATACAAAAGTTATTCTTATATTCTGCAGTATTTGGAAGCTAAGATGGGATAACAATAAGAATAGGAAAGGCGCGACAATAAATCTGTGCATTTCCTTTTTCAAGAATGAAATCGTAAAAAATTTAATCTTTCATCGATCTTTTCATCGATGAAGGCTAAAAAGTAGCCTATAGAAGTTCACGAAATGTTGACGCCACTTGGATGATCGACTGGAGTAGGGGGGCACCTTATATTGCGTATAAGATGCTGTGCCCGCGTTGTACTAGACCGGTACCAGCTGTAGGCGAGCAAAGACAGCGAGGTAGTACGGATTAGTACGCTCGCGCAGTTGGTGCTCAGCGTATAGAGGCTGAAGACGTTCGTATAAATCTGTTGTCTTACCTTCGCTTTCGAAGTCACGTCGCATCCTACGAGTTAGGCAGGTCAAGGCAGGGATTCCAGTTTTAACGTTCACGGTTTTCTGGTTAAGTATCTTTCCGCGATACGATCGCTACATTCCTTCCTGTGCCTACGGAAAAGCAGAGAAAAACTTTTGCCGATTGAATAGAATCGTTGAAGTGTCGAGATACCGCAGTGGTTGAAAAATGGAGATTTGCAACCGGGAGAACCGACTGTACGATGTGCCGTGCGGAAAAGCGTCGCGCCTCGTTGAGAACGGGGAGAAACTCCGGCGGGAGAAAGTTTCCACCCTGCGAGAACTTATAGATGCACTGCACGAAGCCTTCAAGACGGATCATGTGAATATCGATCACGTTCAAGACTTGATGATGAGCTACAAGAGCAATCCCGCGGAGTGGAAGAAATTTGCCAAGTTTGACAGATATAGGTATCTGACATTTACTTATTTACATACGAAACTTACTCAACGTTTAACAAATAATCGAATTACGTTTAAGGAACATCTCTTAAATTTTTTAATATTACATATTAATCGTCGTTAAAATGCAATAGACGTTACATCGCTATATTGTAAAAGATATCAAGATTGTGATTGTTTCGTTTGTGATTGTTTCAAATCTGCATAAAATGTTATTATACATAAAAAAATAGTAGAGAAATTTACGTCTGATAGTAATATATTCGTGAAAATAAATAGTGAAGAATCTCCGGTTACGATTAAAAAATCTCGACAAATATTCGCGGGAACGGAAGAAATTAAAATTTTTTCGATAATATCCGCTATACATTTTTTGCGTACCCAAGAATAAACTGTCATCATTTCCAAGATAACAATCGATAAGATTTACACGCCTGATCCGTGATTCCATAGAATATATCTGATGTAATTGCACAACTTGTTAATACGCGATGAGAATTGCGGCGTGAATACGGAAATGTTTTCATTAGCTATCAGCTAATTACACATCGATAATTACGGTACTATTACAAACATAATCAGCGCATAACGGTAACGGGCAATTAGGGATATTCCGGAGAAATGCATCAATCGACAATGTACGCTTGATAACTAAATGACGAGAATAAATATTTTCACCGATCAACATATTTGGTCTATGTAAATAGAACGTATACAACGCAATTGTGAAATGAAATTAACAAATGGAGTTCAGATGGGTTATCGGCCGCGTGTTCTCCGCTCTCTTTCTCTCTCTTTCTTTCTCTCTAGTATGTAAAAATGTGAAAAAAAAATTTAATAACCTTGTTCTAAAGTGACCCAACGCTACTCGCATTTGTGGTAGAAGTAGACTATAGCCTGACGATCATTAAATGATAGCATTTGTGATCGTCAGACGAAAAAAAATACGTCAGATATACTGGTGGAATTATGTCATCGCTTTATTTTTTTCTGATCTCCATCGAGCTCATGACTACCGTAAATAATAGATAACTTAATACGCAAAACAGGATATATGTAATCTTAGGAAAAAAGAAAATATTGTGTGTTTATAAAGAAACGTTGAATGTGACCGATTGTCAGGAAATATCTGAGAAAACAGAAAATTTCTAATGACAAATGAGATACTTTGTGTCAGATTAAAATTTGCAATTAGCTAACAATCTCGTTAGCTATCTCATGAAGTTACACGGAGATAAATTTCGGATCAGAAGGAAAATTCCCTTGTGTCCCGCAGCTTTATTTACTAAAATGCATATCACACACATATAATTATGATAACTGGATTAACTTATTTATTACGCGCGATCTGGTCGTGTCTCCATATTCGTTCGATAAGAGAGGCAGAAAGAGAGAATGTTCTAGAATTATTAGGCACCACCGACAATGTTATCTCCGTGAATATGTTGCAACGAACTGGGCAACTCATATTTTCATATTCAGAGAGCAGATAACCGCTTTTACTTAATACAGAGATCGTTATTGCGTGAAATTTTCAACCATCCGAGAAATATCTCCGCTAAAATTCAAGAATTTTTGTTTTTTCTCAAGTTTCCTTAGCTTTACTGCTTTTTTCTTTTTTTTTCTTTATACATATGTAAATTGTGTACTATTGGAAATACGGCAGGTAATTTAGCGCGTTGCTAATTGTCGAAGAGGTTGCACATCTCGGCAACTCTTGATTAAGCAAGCGACCGTAAATAGGAAAATGAGTTTACGAGTTCGATAGAGATAACGAGCGCCTTGGACGCAGATGGAATTACTGTGTGCAGTAACCAGAGATCCATGTGACTCGGGAAAGTGCGGAAACTACAGCGCACGTTTACCGGTTTTGCTGTCAACACAAAGTAGAACGTAATGCCGCGTGGCAGGCAAATATTTCTTCTACTTCGAGATCGTTCTTACGAAAGACTGCTAGAAAGATAAACTTTCGGCGTCATACTTCAACGGGTTATCATATTGTTCGACGCTTTCAACGGGAATCTGACGTAAACGGATGTGCAATTTGTGGATTACCGAAATTGTTGACGATACAGCAAACCGTATCAACAAATTAATTATAAATTTAGTGATACACGTGAAAAACATATTTCTATAAAAATGAGAAGTAGAACATGATTTTATCCTACAATCTAGAATTTTTTTATTTCCGAGACAAACACAGAGTGCAACAATATTGTTTTAGTGCGCTTCGGATTTTTATTCTCAATGCTTTTATTCATATGCGTTGTGATGAAGGGCACTTGTACCTGCAAACGTGTTAAATATTCATTTATATTTTACTGCTCCAAATCAATATTCAGATGTTTAAATAGAGAGATTTGGAGACATCTTAATATTTCGCATGAGACGATACTAAAAGATCTAGATAATAAGCTTTAGACATTGATAAAATTAATAAATATTATTATTGAATTAGTGTAAATAAAATAAAAATAACGTAATTCCGTCTTTTAATTATTTTAAAAATTTTACTTTTCTTAAGATATTAAATTTTGTTATTTAAAGACCTTATTTACTCTCGGGAATAAGAGCAGCGATATATAAACATCCAGAGGCGATCGACTAGGCGATGGAACAGTCAGTTGGTTATATATACTTTCCGTGCATATATTCCCTTTCTCCATGTTTGCGTTCTGTGCAATCCAGGGAACATTGATATTTACATGTACATCGCATGACAGTCATGAAAAAAAAAAAAAACGAACGAAACACATGCCGTGCGCGAAACATTGAAACTTTCAAATTATACTCGCTCTGCTGCACCTCACATTCGCTGCTGGAATCGCAGATCACCGATTCGTAAATCGTGCTGTCTGTTATATTAATGGCTTTCGTAAATAACATTCTTCCTTGTGAAACGATAATCCATTGTTAATAAAATATATATTACGAAAAGTTGAAATTATTTAATAACGCTGTGTTACTGACAATCTGAATTTAAATGATTACTCTTTTCGAGAAGACAAATTTTCTTTGCTTTCTCCGATTACGAAATTTTAATACAGTCTAAATGTAATTTGTGCTTTAAAATAATAAAAAATATATTGAGCATAATTTGTACTTAAGTTTTACTTAAATAGCATTTTAACCGAAGCATTTTTCGAAAGTTCATGAAAATACCTAAAGCAATTTTTTCCTTCTGTTTTATGTCAATTGCGAGTGATTTTGTTGAAATTTATCGTGATCGATTAACTGGACTAGTTTTCGATTCAAAGCTGCAATTAATGTATCTGTGCTGATTTTAAAGCTAATTTTGTAATAACTTTTCTCATACTAAATCCAGATTCAAATTAACAATATTTAAACCGATATTAAATATTAAACATTATTGTTAATCAAGATAGATCAATAGCTACAACTTGCTGAGTCATACGTGTGTACATATTAATATATATGTGGATAAAATTTGCGCAATAATTATTTAATATATGTGCGCATTTGAAATGTGCACCAATGTACCGAAAGATTTTCGAAAGGTCGACGGACAGCAACGGAATAAGAAAATTCTGACCGGTCGGGCAGCATTTTCGAAGGAAAGACATTAGATTGCAACACACGCTTTGTGTGCAGATATACGAGGAACTTGGTTGACGAAGGGAACGGCAGATTCAATCTCATGGTGTTGTGCTGGGGGGAAGGTCACGGGTCAGCCATACACGATCATGCCAACGCGCACTGCGTGATGAAAATCCTCCAGGGGAAATTGTGCGAGGTACGGAAATTACGGATAATTATTGAGAATTACTTCAAATCGCGTGTCGTAAGTACGTGATATAAAACTAAGGATATCAAAGTGGAAATTGTTTCTTAGACGAGGTACGCGTGGCCGGCGAGATCCGAGACGGAAGATGGTGTGGTGGAGCTCAAGGAACTCGAGAGGAACACGCTTGATATGAACGAGATCAGTTACATCAATGGTACGATTGGCTCAAGGAATATATATGACTTTTTTTTAAATTAAGCTAAATTTAATTTTTCGAGGAAGCTGCTCATTCATCGCATGTTGAATATGTAAGACGATAAGACTTAAATTACATAATTTAGTCATAAATTACAATAATTTAAAGTTTTAAAAATTAATTTAAAATTTTAACCTTTTTTAATTAATTTTTAAGATTTTAAATTGATTGTAAGACGATAAATTTCACGTATTCAATATGAATGAGCAGCTTCCTCAAAACTGTAGAACGTTTTGTATATGACTACTTGTTTTGTTATCGAATCGGATATTGAATCGGATATTGAATCGGATATCTGATCACTCTTGCAAACGCAAAATAATCGCGAAACGAAATCTCGAACAAGCGCTAATTTTTTTAAAATAACAATAAAGATGGACCGATAGAGCTTCTAATTTTTTTATTTACTATATATAAAATTATTCTCGCGGATGACATAATTGTGTATTTTTTAAATAATCTCCGATACTTCCATTTAAGATTCGCTGGGTTTGCACCGCGTCGAAAATCCAAGCGCAATGAATCCCGCAGTCTCTCTGCATCTGTACTCGCCGCCGTTCTCGTCATGTTCGGTCTTCAACAAGCAGACCGGGCAAAAGTCTACGTGTAAGGTCACATTCTGGTCCAAGTACGGGGAAAGAAGGAACCGGGTGAGATACTGTTTGTATATCTCAAAAGTTTTATCTTACCGCGCGATTCTTGATCTACCAGATCTACCTCTTCGGAAGATGCGTATCAAAGAATCTCGCCGCATCTCGAAGTTGTATTTACGACGCTGGAAGTCGTTACAAAGATTTAAATTTGGTTTACGGAAGTCGCACATGTAATGGAATCTTCGTCTCTTTTTAGAAGAAATTCTAGATGTTAGTTTACATCAAATTAGCGGAATCTATCGTCTCTATTCGTGTCTTTGTCTCAATTACGTTTCTGTGCGAGTTCTGCAAATTTCATTGTGTCTCAATCAATATGAATAGCTTAATATAAGCACAATGAATAGAAATTTAATAATTTATTTATAATTTATAGAAAATTCAAGACGCCAGATCTCCCGAGGATAACTAGTCCGAGCAAGAGCGAGGAAACACCACCAGCGATATGCCAATCAAGCGTCGGGGATATTCTAATCGAGTGCGGAAAACGATTTCATCATCTTGGATTGGACCTGGTTGCTCACTCTGCTTAATAAAGATAGACAGTCCTTAATAATTGTGCTATTAACAATTGTGCTATTGTCCAATTTTCGTTTTTAAGTACTTAAATCTATATTTGTAAGGATCTGTAGATATTCTTAAATAAGAATAATTGCATGTACATTTTGCGTCATGCTTCTTTTTATTGTAAAAATAAACTAAATTGGTAATCAAATACAAATAAAGGATGAAAATAATATATGAAAGATATTTATATGCATTTCAGATTGAATTTAGTTGATATTTATGTGCATCAGATTCTTGTCTCTCATTAAAATATTAACGAACATTCGAATTTCTCTCACAAATAATAAAGAATTATAAGTCTCGTTTATAAATCGATTTAAGTTATTACAAATATATTGAGAGAATTCGAAGTGTTACGGTTCCAATTTGTGAAAATATCATGGACAGTTCTGACAGTTCCTGTCAGAATTAACTTGGCCGACAATCAAAGTCGATTTTCGCGAGATATTTTCGCCGGATGCAAAAATTTTCTCGCGGAAAATCGCGTCATATCCGCATCGGAGATCAATACGAGGGACGCCGAGAATGAAACGGCGATGCGCAACAATAGCAAGATTAATTGTAAGCCGAACGATTGTCGATAGAATAAATAGCGGGATCGATGAAAATTGACGAATATAGTAGCGCCGCGTCCGCAAGCGCGCGACACACGGCCATGGCCTCCCGGACGCACGTGCAGCGCGTCCGGGTGCTGTACAAGACAATTTTGAGGTTACATCGCGGCCTGCCGGCCGAGGTTCGGCCCTTGGGCGACGGCTACGTCCGCGACGAATTTCGGAGGCATAAGGGATGCGTGGAGAGCGAGGCGATCGTCTTCCTCCACGAGTGGACCGTAAGTAGGAGAGGCGCGTCGACCGCCGTGCGACCGCGTGACTTGAGGTTATGTTCGCGCGAGCGCGTGATTCGAGGTTATGTTCGCGCGAGCGAGCCCCGACCAAGTGCAATCGCGATTTCCTTCTTCGCAGAACTACGCGGTGTCTCTCGCCGAGCAGCTCGGGCTGAGGGGCCCTCATACGGGACGACCTCTCGGGCGATATCTGAAGGAGCAGGACCTCGAAAAGCTGCGGGACGAGCAAGTGTGCCAGCTGTACGAGCTGATGATCGCGGCGACGGGGAAGCCGGACGGCGCGAAGGAGAAAACGTAGCTACGTGCCACGTGTCCGCATCGATCGGAACTTTCCCTGGAGAGTCTCGGCGCACCTGGACTTTCAGAATTGTACGATTGTACGGATAAATTTCCCGCACGATTCGATCGGCGGTGCCATTTGTTTGACGGTCATACTGTATAATAATTATCATTACTGTTATTATTTAATAATAACTATTGTTATTGAATACACGAAATAATCGGGAGTGTAGTGTATGATGATAAATATAGTAATAAAATTAGGAAATGCAAATAAGTGAAGCTGTAATTTATATTGGTTTGATGCCTAATGAATAAATGAACGAATAGAGTGACAGTGACTTGTACATTTCATGATAACATAACATGTAATGATTGCGCCTGCAAATGTAATACAAACATAATAAAGAAATCATTTTGATCGCGATTGAATCCCGTTATCGTGAACTGATGTAATCTGTCGTGACGACATTTGACGATTAATCCGATAATTTATGATTTTCGTCGATAGCAGACTTCCGTTTCCTTAGTTGATTAGATTTCCCATTCGCAGTCTCTCTCGTGTGGAAAAATCGTGGAAAGATGAAGGCTTGGCAGGACGCGGCGAGCTTGATACTAGCAGCACGCCACGGGCAAACGTACGGTCGCGCGGTGACGCCTGCAGTCGTAAGTCCACGTATTCCTATGATCGTACAAGCTGGTGTCTACAATGAGATTTTAAGCCGTAAGAAACTCACCAATCATAGTCGATTATTCTCCTCACGTTCAGTTATGATTAGTCAATCAAAATATCATTGTAGACACCGGCTGACGAGCACTTTGGGTTTCACCATCTCCGATTATTCCATTATTTGGAGTTAATCAATCATTTATCAGATAATCATTGATCAGAACGACTCACAGTTAATCAGTCGATCAAGCTAAGCGGAGATGATGAAACCGGCCTTTTTTTGGTTGTAACGTAAAACGAGAAAGATCCCGATTGACGATTTTCTGCATTGAACTTTTCATTTATGATCGTGATATTTGTAAAGCGACGTAAACCACGTGGCTCGTTTCATATCTATCGACATGTTTGCCGAGAAGCACTTTGGTTTTAGAGGAGGCTATAAGCAACTCGTGATTTCAGCACAATTACAAGCTGCTGTGCCTGAAGCGACATCAAAAGTCGAGTTTCATGCCGGGCCTGTACGTCTTCCCGGGCGGCACGGTGGATCCAGCTGATGCCAATCTGAAATGGCGCGAGCACCTCACCGCCTTCGGTCTGGACAATGACAGGCTTGCGTCTCTGGTGCCGAAGACCGCGTCGCGACCGCAGATCTTTCGATCGAGAGAGAACGAGCTGCTCAGAGAGATCTCGCTGCGCATCACGGCGATTCGCGAGACCTTCGAGGAATGCGGGATACTGATATGCAGGCGTGACAAAGACGGTGCTCACTCCGGCTGGGCCGAGCACGTGTCAAGTAAGAAATCGCGCGGTTCAAAATTTACAACGAGACCCTAACGTTTATCGAATAATTTTCAGTTCCCGATGGCGAGCTGCAAACGTGGCAGAGCAAAGTCCACGGCGATGCGACGGAATTCCTCAATCTCTGCCAGAGATTGGAGTGCTATCCGGACCTGTGGGCGCTGCACGAATGGAGAAATTGGTTGACACCCACGACCGAGTACGAGAAACGATTCGACACCGCCTTCTACTTGATTTGCATGCCGCACGTGCCGCACGCCGAATACGAAGCCGAGGAAATGGAGGATCTGAAAGTGAGATATTTGAACAATAGCTCGCAACAGACGCGCGTCCCCCCCGTAAGAACTAATCGCTGGAAACGAAATTTAGTGGGACACTCCGGAGAAGCTCTCCTCGATGGGCGTCACGTTTCCGCCGCCGCAGCAGTTCGAGATCGCTAGGTTGACCAAACTTAAAAGTATCGACAATCTCCTGGACATCGCCATTGAACGCAATAAAGAAGGCATGCAGTTGTATTTGCCGGTACGTAGACTAGACCGTTTCACTCTACATTTTAGTGTGCACCACAAATAATTGCAAGAACGTCATGTCGCAATAAATACACTTGTAGGTGCGTGTGCGGACGAAGGATGGCACCGTGCTCGTCATGCCCGGTGACACGATGTACCCGAAGGAAGTTGAATTGTCGGAGAAACAATTGATCGACAGGTCGGACGTTACCGTGGACGAGTTTGAGAAGATAACCCCGATAAAAAATAGAACGGAGTTTCACGGCACGCAAGTTAACGTAATTTTCACCGATGCCGTAAACGGCGAAGATAGCCGTGTGGCATTTCCATCATTACCCGAGTATTCGAAGAGAACGTATGGAAATGTGGAAACTAAAAATAAACTCTAGCATAAATAATAGTAATATCCAGTTTCCGTTCGAGATAATTCGTTTTAACGAGATATTGTTAAATAGATGTTAAACCAAAAAATGCAAAAAATGTTTCATATATAATTGTATATAATTATATAAAATTATATATAATTATAAATAATTGTATAAAATTATATACAATTGTATATAATTATATATAAAATATGTCCATGTATATATAATTTTTTCCCGGGTAACTTGACGAGGAATTATTGAGAGGACGCCTCCTAAAATAATAACATACTGATATGACAACGACATAAATTATTTCTGTTATATTTTTGTAATATCTATATCTATACGCAATAAATTGTTAATGATGTAAACACGAACGTGTTGCTATCAAAGCTTTATTAAACGCGCATGAACCCGCTACTAAAATTTTTTTTAACCACGTAATGTGCACGCGAGGAATGCGAGGTGCACAACGCGTTTTAAAGATGGCGGTTGAAAATAAAGCGACTGTAAATAAAGCTTAAAAATTCCTTATATCACCCGCACGACTTGTACACTATTTTTACGCGATATTTCCCATTAAAGGTAATATTAGATCGTTAATTCGGAAGATTGGCTAGACCGCACGGGTCTCGGAACTTGCGCGGTACGCGGGTCGTGTTCGAACGTGAAATAATCGTGTGAACGGGGTTTAAGGTGTCGCGCGCCGGCGGCGGCGGCAGCGCCGCTCGGGGGCAGCGCGGCGAGAATCGGCACTGGCGTCTCCTCTCTCTCTCCTGACTCCGGCGAATCGATATTCCGCTCAAATATTGACTCCGCGATTGTGTGTGCGGTGTGCCGTCGCGAGTGCGAGTGAGCGAGCGAGCGAGCGCGCGCGCGACAGAGTCCGTCCCGTGCAGTCAGTCGGCGATGCTCCTTTAAAAAGCGAAGTGTACTCCGGAGTGCGCGCGCGAGTGAGACGTTACGCCGCCGTGAGAGAGCCTCGAGAGTGCGAGAGGCGCGTATAAGGACGCGTAGTAGACGGTGCCTCGCAAGCCACGCCGCGCGCGGCCAGGCAGCACGATCCCGTGACGACGACGACAACGACAACGACGACGACGACGGCGACGACGACGACGACGACGACGAGGAGAACGAGAACGAGGAGGAGCGGAGGAAACATGCTGCCGCAGGCGACGCAGGCTGCGCTACTCTGCGGGCTGCTGGCCCTGTACGTCGGGCTCACCCACGCGAGCATCGCCGCGGCCTTCGAGTCGACACCTTCGAGCTCCTTCGATCATGGAGGTGATTCGGTCTTTTCTGATTCTCTCTTTCTCCCTCCGTCTCCGCCGCCGCCGCCGTGTCCTACATTCGCTACCTGGTCCACCGCGAGCGAGTATCGTCGCCGATCGCGTGCTTCCCCGAATCGCGACGGCTCTCCCATCGCCACCGTCGAGGATGACGTCGCGCCTCGTCGCGACGCGGCGCGGCGGACCGCAGGTGCGACGGGCAATAACAGCACCTGCGACTCGCCGCGGCTGCTACGGCGATCCCATTGACCGTGTGCGTGCCTCCGGCTCTCCTTGTATTATACAATACGACAAGTTGTACGTTGCACTGCGCCCACCCGGTCGATATGCCGCCGTTGCCACCGCCGCCGCCGCCGCCGCCGCCGCCACCGCCGCGCGAAACGGGCGAGGAAAGAAAGGCGGCTGTTAACCCTCCGCCGTCGAGCGATTTCTCTCTCACCTGCGGAACGCGAGAAAACGCGGACACGAGGGGGGAAACGGGAAAAATGCGCGGAGGAGCGTCCGTCGTGGGACCACCGACCGCGCTCGATTGTTGACGCTCCTCGACGGAGTCTCCGCGTGACGTAATAAAAAGGTGTCGGGGACACGGGGAAAAGTTCGGAGTTAAATCCTCTCGTTTCCCCGTCGACCTTCGCGTCACGCGGCCGAGATCGATTCGGCCTCTTTTCGATTTTTCATTATCTCGTCGCGCCGCGAGATAATTGAATGCGCCAAGCACCGGTTGATTTCCTCGAAGCGGCGAAATCGCGCGAGAGAAATTCAGGGATATCAGCCGCGCGTTAACGCGTCAACGCGCGCCCACATTCGCGGAATGACAAGAATAAACCGTATTATGTAAAAATCCCTCGACGGCAAAATTCATTCGCGGGTTCGTGTGATAAACGGCGCGGCAATAGAATTGTCGAAAAAAACGATCTCGATGCGACACGAGGTCGCCCGCCGCTGAAAGAGGAGCATAACGACGTCGCGTCTCTTTTTTACTCGCGTTAAACACGGCTCTCCTCTCGCGTCGCACCTGACGACGATCGACTGCAGTTTCCTACTTTTTTTTTTTCTTACACAGTCCCGGATCTGAACTTGATGTAAACAAAAATGCGAGTGGCAATAAAAGGCGCGACGATAGACGATGATAATAATATCTGCGCGAAGAATAACGATCTTTTACATATCACGGTTTTGATCATTTTTTTCAGTTTTTGGAGACTGGTTTATCGAAGGAATCTCCGGCAGATAGAGAAAATCTCCGACTAACTGCTCTGGAATTTTGATGATTTTTTTTTAAAGAAGTGACAAATAACACACACGCGCGCATACGTTGATTTTTCTTCGATTTCGAAAAGAAATCTCCGGCAGCGGGACCACGTTTGATGACCTTTTTTTAGAGAAAGCACCGCATGAAAGTAAATTTGATAATAATCGAGCTCCGGCGGAAGTCCAAAGGTTGCAATCGTGATTGCAATGCGCGCGATAGCACGTCACACTCCATACATTTCTTTAGCAATAATTTATATATTCGTACACGGAAAGAACGATTTTGCTACGCTCTTATGGTGCGGCCGGACTATGCGCGATTCGTGATTCGTGACAGTTCAAAACTCGCAATTTTCTATTCATATAAGATTTGCAAACAAATGGACAATATTCGTCGAATTTGCACTCGTCGTTTAATATTCGTGTCAATTAGCTAGCGAAGCGGTTTTTTTGACGAAATCGAAGGACGCAAATCACCATGAGTCGCGCATAGTCTGGCCGCACCATATTAACTAACTAATTTAGAAATTAGTACCTCGAGAGGTACTACGCGATATATGTTTAGGAGTGTAAAGTTTAATCTAAAAATTTAGCTGAATACGGATCTGAAAATAATTTTGTTGGATTATCAAAATAATTATATAGGACGCTTAAGCATTGATGACAACAAAAAGTTCAAATATTCAAGCAACCAATTAAACGTCCTACGTAATTATTTTGATGGTTCAAATCTAAAATTATTTTTATCTAACTAAATTTTTATATTACGCGAAACCGTTCTCTCCGTGTACAAAGTCGCCAACACGTTTTATCTTATTGTATTATAAAGCGGTTTACTTTATTTATTTGCCAATACTTGGCTAAATATCGCGCCGCGTCGATATTTCGGAAACCTTACGCAACTTCATCCGCTTAATTAAATGCACTTTTCGCACGAATGGGGGCTCGCATCCCTCCGCTCATCACCGGGGGACTCGATTACGATCGTTCACCGAATGACGGTATTAGTCATGCTCGTCGGAATATCAAAGTAGATGTGAATCACATTCGAGAGAGAAAGAAGCCCGGGGATAAAATTAGAGCAAACTCATTTCGTGCAAAGACTGACAAGAGTAAAGTGATGTGAATTTAATATTCTCGTCGCTTCTCCCGCCCGAGAAAAAAAGGGAGAGAGGGATCGTGTTACGGGCGTGTTAAAAATATTTGGGTGCATCCCGCGTGGTAGCGCGGATCGTTAATTATCTCTAATCACTTGCCCCGCTAAGATTAGAAGGAGACGATACTCTGACGACGCTGCGATTCACAATATTTGAAGCTTTCTCCGCGACTACCGATATCGTGGCCCACATTACAGGGTTTACATGTCGCGATAATTAAATGCATTCTAGCGTCGTCGTCGGCCCCGATGCTCCGGCACGATAATACGTACGCCGCACACGTCAAAGTACAATATATTTCGCATAACGAACAGTTAATTAACGATCGCGGACCGGTAATTATCGGCCGCTGAAATTAGATGTCCCGCCGATTGCGCCGAATATTTTAACGAGAGAATGATCGAGCTTTAGGCATTGCCGCGAGAGACACGGTGTTAATTAAGCGATATCATTCACAACGGGAGTCTCTTTTCCCATTTATTTTTCATTCGTTACTCGTGACAATCTCTATTTGTGGACCTGGCACAATTTAAACGAGAAAAATATCTTATAGTTTCTGCGTTGGGTACGAATTTTTATTGTAAACAATTTTTTTGCGCAACCATTCGTTATCCATATAACACGATCTTGTTACTAGAGACCGCATATAAATGTGTTTCACGTCATCTTTGGTAAAATTCTAGTGTGTTGGTACTGCAAACTCGATGATACGTGTATCATTAGCAAAATGTAGTGTAATTGTAGGATCCCGCGTTTTATTGCGTAGGCATGTTTTTATAAAGGAAAATGTCAGCTTTGACACGTCCGACATCGCTTAACGATAATTGCGAGATAATCGAAAAGCACATTATGCATGTGTTTCATAATTAACCTCCATTCCGCACGCGAAAGATACTGCTCATAAATAATTATTCAGCTTAAAATGTACACGTAAAATTATAATCTCGAAAATATGGAAATCTGATGTTAAATGAATCGCCAGTTTAGCGAATTTCATTAAATTAAATTTTCACACTGAAAGTTTCAGTATAATTATCATAATAACGTTTTCGAAATATTTTTAACGAAGGTGCCTCACATCTCACGCGTATGATGTCTTGTAAATAAATTATTTTATAAATTGACTTTGCTCGACAAAAGAAAATAATAAAATGTCTCACTTCTACATAAAAATTTAATAAGATTTGATTTTTTACTGTCTCGCTAAAGATAATGTCAGGTCAAACTGTAAATAAAAGTGGGTTTAGAGATACGATATTAATGATCGTTCCTAAAAATTTTTTTTTGCTTTATTTCAACTCATTTAAACTTGAAAAACCGTCGGCTCTTTTAAATTTCCGTTAAGGAGAAGTCTACTCTAAACTGATCATAAAATCTGCTCGTCAAAGGTAATCTAGTGATTCTGGGTCACACCAAGCGTCGAGAAGCTTACGTGAGGATATTAGTTGTTGACTACCGGCTCAAAATGCCAGTGTTAGCAATTAACAGCGTAATTATGAGCCACTGCGGACGTAAACGTACGTTTCTCTTCTTCGTGCGCTACTGTTGTTTAACGCTTTTCTCATTATGTTGAAGAAGTTGACAACGAGTTAACGAGTTGCTACCTCTTTTGTTTCACTTAACCCATTTTTCTAAAATCCAAATTTCAAATACTTCTCTTTCTCTCTACGTTAAAAACCGCAAAAACCCGAATATTTTTCTCTCAGTGCTTTGTTAAAAAGTTCGCTTATTATATGCGATGGGAAGGGAGTAGAAAGAGGAGGAGGAGGTGGAGGGGGAAAAGATGGATTTTATCTTTCTTAGACACGTTAATCGAATTTTTCCAACCTACGTCAAATTCGTTCATTAATTTTTAACGTTTCGTTTAAAAATGGCAATTTAGAATCTGCATTATGGAAGCGCGCGAATTTACATAACGCGTAAACACAGCACGAAAGCGTCTCTATCAATAAAACGCCCGACAGGATTATCATAGAACAATATAGCGGTGTATGTCGAATGTTTTATTGACGATACGCTTATACATTATGTAAATTCGTGCGCGGATTGACCTTAATGCCGATTTGTCGAATTCCCCTGTTTAACGATGAACCGTAGATTCATTCCGGATGTCGTCCGTCTCGAGAGATAAAGTTGGCGAAATCGAGCTATCCGTCTTCTCGGAAAAAAAAAAGAACGGTTTGAAAAACGAGTCGAAAGCTCCCGCGAGTAACGCGAGTAGCTTCGGTTACTCGGGCGACTATGTTAGAAACGGCGAAACCGGAAACTGAGAAGGCGGTCCTTTTTCACCTCCGTGCCAAACGAGGTGGCGTCGACGGTCGCTGATCAGTGGCATACACGTGTTTTTTGCAGCTCCACGACTGGATCTGGAGAGCCTCGAGAGCGGATATCACGGCCTGGTCAAGGAGAATGAAACTCTGGTCGAGGTCACGCCGCAGATCCGCGCCCTGGGAACGAAAGTTTGCTCCTTCCGCATAGCGAACAAGCACCACGGCGAGGCGCCGTTCGAGATTGTCCTGAAGGAGAAGGGGATGGCCGAGCTGCGGGCGTTCCGGGTCCTAAATTGCGAAAAACGGCGTAATTACAAGTTCGACATCGCCGCGGTCGGCTGCAACGGAGCGCAATCGGAAAAGTACGTTTCTGTGTCTGCATTTTACACAGGTGTTGTTACAACCCTCGCACTTTGCGGGGCAGCGTCGCGTGAATTTTTGTTAGTAAGAATACGCGCGTTCATTCGAGGAAACTCCGCCGAGATAAAGTAAACTTGACGAAAGTAGAACGGAATACGAACGATACGGAAGAGCTATACCTAAGTTTATAATTGCGAGAGTCAGGCCGCTTCAACACGCGACTGCTTCAGCGCTGAAAAAAGTTCCCTATCGTATAATGCTCTCGGCGCTCAGATAACAGCTAAGTAGAAATGTACACTTCTACCTCGTCAGATTTTTCTTCTTATATCATAGTTATCTTTTTCCCACTGCATACTTAGATGACTAGAAGTAAACTTTCGTTAAAAAAAAAACGTTTATATAACAAAGGCTACCAGGATGTTATTAAAACATAGCTCAACCTTTTGGTTCGTAGAAATATCATACGGATATATTTAATTAAAAAAAAAGATATTTTTTTATCAGTAAAATTAATGGACACGTGGCATTACAAAAAATACTCGTGTGAAATTTATTTGTTACATTTATCATGTAACAAATGTATGTGTGTAACAAATAGAAATATGGCACGTTCGTTAGTGAAGAAATTAAATATTCCATTTTATAATATTTTATAATATTTACATCTGTTACGTTTGTAATTTAAACTGTCCATCCAGTAACATAAGTGATATAATATAATATTTTATATATTCTTTCATGTTATCGCAAATTATATTATTACGCGCTCCGATGTCTAAAAATGACAGAAAGGTGCTTATAACGCCATATCGGAAATGTATCATTTTACCCTACATTTATCTGTAGTTAAAGTCCGTGATAAGTCATCTCGCGAATATGGGTCATCGGATCGCGCGTCGCGCCAGCAATGCCAATTTTTTTTACGCTTCGTGCACGACGCCATGGTCACAACGTGTATCGGCTAAATGAGGAAATAACTCCCGGTCGGGGCGCACAAATTTTCCCATTACGAGGTTGTGCGATTTCACGCCCGTCTGAAACGGTAACTGCCGACTATTCCCTCGCGTCCGTTCGCGTTTGCTCCCCGATCTTTCGCCTCGATAAATATTACACGTCCCTCGGAATGAAACTTTTACGCTTGCGATCGCGACAGCTAATAAAATGTATTGCGGACTCGAGGGGGAAGGACAAAAGTTACGATACACTAGAGTAGAAGTAGAGTGGATAAACGGGCGACTTGACTCTTGTCAGAAAAGCGCAAAAATTCATAATTATAATCGTACATACAATTTGTGTTACGCGAATATGAAATTTAAATCGCGAATGCAAGAGTGAAGTTATAAAATGTTAAATGTTTAATTTCACGAACACAATGTCGATAACAATAACGAATGCAGCAAATGTTGCAGTGCTCGGGTAAAATTAGGATAAATAGGAAAGAGTAATTTACTATGAAATACTAACTCGTTCTGTTTCCAACCATCTCGGGATCTGTCTCACCTCGTCGTTTCGCCGCCAACGAATGGCAGATCAATAGTGAAACATCTCGTATATACGTGCACAACATATGACACTTTTATATTTAAAAGATTTCGCGGTGAATTTTTCATGCGCGGGCGAACGATGTTACAACGAAATTTTACTTCGACGGCCGAAAGAATTATGCGATGATCGATTGATATTGCCTCAACTATAATGCAATGTAATTTCTAATTAGGATATCGACGCATCCGACACATTATTATGACATTAATATGAAGAATCGAGCCAGAGGCTTCGCGCGCGCGAACGGGGGTTGCCCCGATTATTTATTATTATTGCACGGTTTGGCGGATTTTCGACGCATTGATTTTGCCGTGTCTAAAATTTCAAACGTAAATAGATTTGAGTGCGTAACTCGAACGGGTCGCCGTTTGAACGCGTGTTTTCGATAACGAAACAATTCCGAGTCGAAATTCAATCCTTTTCTCTCGCACGTATAGTCTCTGCGGTATCGCATTATTGACTTTTCCGTTGTACGCCGCGTATTAAATTTCCGATATTGCTTCGAGCGGACTCTGTCACATAAATGTTTTACATTAAGTATATCGACAGTATTTGCTTGACTGTAATTCTTTTAAATCCCTTCCCAACGGGTACGCGAGCATAAAATGCGTTCCTCCGTTATAACAACACGGAAATATTAAAATAGATATAGTTTCCTACATTGCGTACTATGTCGCTTTGCAGTGTATAAATTATCGCTAATTCGAAAAACTACTACAATTAAATCCATTACGAAGGTAAGCGTATCTATGGTGGCGTGAAATAACTAATTATCTCGACGCGAAAGTTATTAAAGTAACCTTTGTGATTGGGGAAATAAGCTTTTTAAATTCATTGTGAAGATTATAATAGAAATTCTCGGTTGTAATCTGTCCTAGCAGTCAAAATAATCTTTTTCCTAGGTGGAAGTAAACATTTTTACCATTCCGCGTATTTTTACCATTTACGGTGCATCTGCGTAGCTCTGATTTTTTTAAAATTTTACCTTATCAAAAAATTACACAGATTTCCGAGAAAATACTTGGCGAGAAAATATATTAAATTGCGAGCGCACAAACGGAGAAGTGTGTAGGAATTCGAAGGATCTAGGCATTCTAGGCTTTTCGTCATGCAGCGCGCATATCCGCACGTTCTTGCGACACGTCGTTATCTCCGCAGAAGAATAGAGAGACCTTGAGATGCACGTGCACACTTTAATTTTATTTCAGCGCCACGGTTCATATTACCGTGGTTGACGTCAACGAGTACGCGCCGCAGTTTCTCCAGCCGGCCTATGTTAGCACCGTGGACGAGGGTCGCCTCTACGAGGAGGTGGTTCGCGTCGAAGCGTCCGACCGTGACTGCACGCCGAAATTCGGCGATGTCTGCAAGTACGAGATCCTCACCGCCGACCAGCCATTCATCATCGACAACGAGGGTGCCATCCGCAACACCGAGCCCCTGGACTACGAACGCTCGCACAACTACATCCTCAGCGTGGTCGCTTACGACTGCGGCATGAAACAATCGGCGCCGGCGATGGTTACGGTCAAGGTGAATCGCGTATGCGCTCCCGGATGGCGAGGCATCCCCGAGAGGGTAGATTACGCCGCCGGCGTCGGTTCGCAGCCTCTGCTGCCCTCGGCGCGGCTTGACCTCTGTGACGCACCTTGCATCCTGCGCAACGTGCGCGCCACCCTGACTTTGGCCACCGATCACATCGGTAAGGGTTGCGATCGCGACACCTACGGCGTTCGCAGCCAGCGGAAACTGTGCGGTGCCTCGCGCGACAGCGTGGATCTGCTGCCCACACCTGGACCTACAACCTCCTGGACAGCCACTCTTTCCAGAGACGAGGGTAGAGAGGCTGACGAGATCTTCGAGTTTGACGGCGTGGACTCGGCCGCGATCGTGCCGAATGATGTGCTGGAGCACAGCCTGGCGCAGAAGTTCACCATCGGCGTCTGGGTCAAGCACCGACCACGCCCGCGACAGGATCCGCATGTCAAGGAACATATTTTGTGCGCTGCCGATGATCATAGTAAGTTTCCATGTATATAGTGAATGCTGAAATTTACTTAATATTAATTTATCACTTTAAATTACAATTATTTTTTAACGTTTCTTTTATCGGATAGTTTTATATTCGTTTAATATTTTGTTTTTGTTGTTCTTATCAAGATAAGCATCTTCTGCTTATAAACAGAAGATGCCCATAAAGCAACAGAAACTTGTTGATGATGAAAATAATTTTACAAAGAATTTCCTTGATATGGTATTTTCACTGACGCCTCCGAAAATCATAAAGATTAACATTATAGCGCATCATGTTCCTCGTTTATCACGTTCATGATTATCCTTATTGGCTTTATAACGGGAAAACAAGGAAATGGGCTATAAACTTTATAATTTTCATTTCTCTTTATACCTGGCAAAGACAATAATCATTTCAAGCAGTTGATAAGCTCACTGATCATTCCGATGTCGAGCGATGCTTGTCGATGTAGCCGCTGTTAGTAGAATACATTACACGCCGCTGGGAATGCGCGCGCTCAAGCGTTAAAATATACACGTTCACTCCGCGGAAACACCGAGGTATTATCGTGAAGTTTCGAACAAAGCGGCTTAATCCTTGCGCGGAATGAATTTTGGCAAGAAATCAGGTCGAGCGCGCTTATATAGGTCGTCGCTCGCTCGTACGCTCGCTCGCCCTCGCGAAGAGTTCAACTCAAATATCCTACCTATCTACCCAGTCTGAAATACAAATCTTTCTAAATACCGACCGGTCTCTCCATAGGGCGACGTGTAATCCTCGGTTATAAACGTTCTCTCTCCCTCATCCTTTTCCTCCGGCTCTACCCTTTCGCGCTAAATCTCTCCTCTCTCCTTAATGCCGTCGCGCGTTTCTACACTTTATTACGCGCGGCGGCGTCACGAAAGGTGCAACTAACGCCGCGCCGTTTCAATTACAGAGATGAATAGGCACCATTACGCCCTGTTCATAAGGAACTGCAGATTGATTTTGCTGTTGCGACGCGACTTCTCCGAGGGCGATCCCAACATCTTCCGTGCCGCCGAATGGCGTTGGAAGCTCGGCCAGGTATGCGACGACAAGTGGCATCATTACGCGATCCAAGTAGACTTCCCGCGCGTCAACCTGTATGTGGACGGTGAGGAGTGGCGCGCTGACGAGAAGAATCCCGAAGTCATCGATGATTGGCCTTTGCATCCGGCCAAAGGCGTCAATACCACCCTTGTGGTCGGGGCGTGCTGGCAGGGTTCCGAGAATAAAACCAAACATCATTTCCGTGGTTATCTCGCCGGCTTGTCCGTTTTAGTCGGCCGAAATGAAAAACCGGAAGTGCTCTCGTGCTTGCGGCGCTGTCAAGAAGGCATTCAAGTGCCACCGATGGCTTTGTTGCAACCGGGTACTCAGCTGCTGGCCAATTCCGACATGACTGAGGTGCGCATCGACGGTGACAATCGTACGAACGTAGAAACCTTGCTACGTCGTATCGGGTATTCCAACACCCGACGTTTCCCGACGCCCGGCCGTCGTAACTTCCGTCTCGACACAACGATTGTCTGTGAGGGTAGCGAGAACACACCCCTACCGGTACCGACTGTACAGTCCTACGTCACCGTGCTACCACCTCCTCGACCAGGCATCACCGTTAATGGCACCGGTTTTGTGGCTCGAGAATATGCTGATTTCCGGCTGGGAGTACGCGTGTTCCCCGACGCGCGCGTCACCGCCGGATCGGCCGCCCGATTGGACGCCTGTGCCGTCAGTGTTTATCCGAGCCTCAATCCCGATCACGAGAGCCTAGGATTACCCGGTGACGCTCTGCTCGCATTCCACGACATCTCCGCTCGCGTCGATCGGGACGGCGTCGTTCTCTCCGGCGCGGATTCGCCTTACAACTATCAACAACTCATCCGTCTCATTATGTACACGAACCGCAAACCGGCTTATTATCTCGATCGCGTCTTTAAGCTTACCTGTTCCGAGCTGAGCGGTCGCTTCGCCAGCAACGAGTACGTGCAAACGCTGGCCGTGATTCATCCTAAGGAAAAGACGACCGTTTTGCCACACACGACACCCGGAGAACCGCCTATTGCCAGAATCGTCGAGCCGGCTCCGGGTCACGCACAGCTGTCGCCGCATCATGCCGATATATCAGACGAATACGCTACGGCCGCGCTTCGTGAAAGCAGCAGAACTATCGGCGGTACTGGCGGCAGCCATGCCGTGACTATTGTCGCCGCCGCTTGCATCGGATTCTTACTACTGATGGCAGTAGTGGGCGCAGCGCGGGTCCGCGGGGCGGCCAAACGACGACGATCCGCCGGTGACGAGCTCACTGCCGAGACGGAGATGGCTTGGGACGACTCGGCCCTCGCCATCACCGTGAATCCAATGGACAGGTTGACGGAAAACGACCAGCACCATCAGAGCCAGCGGGACGAGGACGTGGATGACTCCGGCAGCTCCGATTCTGAGGATGGCTCGTTCCGGGACGATGACCTTGACAGCTCCGACTGCGAGAACGATTGCGATCTCAGCAACGGCCGGCACCGCCGTCACAATTCGCCGCACGATCTGGAATGGGATCATCGTGACGTTTAAATCACCCTATTATCTTTACACTGAGCATTCACACTTCCCCCTTTCTTCACGTGACACTGAGAGGAGTACTGGCTGCATGCCACTTTTCAAAATTCCTCCATCGTATATCGTTTCTCGCCGAGCGCGCCCGCGTGATGGCTTGTCGAACGCATTTCGGAAATCTCGCGATGAAGATTCCTCGCGCAGCTATGGGCGGCTTCGCGAATCTAATCTGCAGGAGTAAAGAGTTTCGGATTATCACGTACGGATCTCTCGTCGAACGCGACTTGTGTCCGAAAGATCGGTTTTTCAAAGTTCTCTTCTTGTGCATCAAATATCACGGACGCGTCGATAAGGGATTAGAATATTTATTACGTTTTCGAATCTTCAGAATATAGTGTAATAAGATTTAACACTCTAAGCCACACCACACACCGATCGATTCTCTAAACGATTATTATCCCTCTTTACTGCGTGAGAGAATTATCGTATTATCCGTCCCCCCTCACCCTCTCTCGTAGATGACGTCGGTATAATCGATGAGGTAACAATATAAAACGGCCATTCAGTTAGTACTCGTCTTAAGCGTCAGGAAAAATTTGTAAGAGTGCGGGACGCTTTATCGAATATAGTTGAAACTCTTTCTACCTACGAACACATCGCTGATGTTTGGTAGAATCGGAGGTACACGCAAGAGATACTTAAAGTTCCGCCAGGAATATTTCCGACAGGAATATTTACGACAGTTGTTAATTTATCTTGACTTATCATTGGTAGTAAATTAGGACAAGGGAAACTCTTTTTTTTATACTCCTAACTATCTTTCCTCCTTTTTATTCTCTACATACAATCGCTATTTTATTATTACTAATCGCTGCGACTATATCCAGCCAGCTTTATCGAAAGTTGTTTTTATTATTATTTTTATTATTACTATAGGCAGGACGGCCCGGTAGCGTAGTTTTAAACGCGAAACAGTGCTGAGCCGACTCTACATTCTTCCTCGTCTTCTCGACTAAACTTTCTTCTCTAAGGTCCATTTGATCTCATGAATGTAATTCTCTCGCAATAATCGTGTCTTTCGTATTTTGATCAAAAGCGCTCGCAATACGAGTTGACGTTAACTAATAAACCGGCGGCGAAATGCGCGTAGATATGAAGATAAGCTGAAAACCTATTTGCTTCGGTGTAGCACGTGAATCGGGCTGAGCCTGGGCCATGCGATGCTTGCCCAATTTGACATTTTTATTATTAAGTCGTTACGCCTTTGATCGTTTTCTTTTTTTGCACGATGTTCCTTCCTGATCGGTCTGCAGAAGATGAGTAAGGACATTGCCACGCATCTTATGCTAGTACTTCAACATTTAAGATAATCGGTATAGCACCATATTTGATGCGTAAGCATGTGACATACATAGAAACGGCGCGTTTAAAAACGACGATTTCGCCGGCCGTTAGTCCGCGAACGTTTGGAGAACATGAAATATTCGGCAAGGAGGACAATCTGCGTGCGAGCAGACGCTTCATGAGTTACGTAATTTCCTCTGATATAAATATTTGTTTCTAATTAATTAAAATTATATGACACGTGAAGGATCCGCTTAAGGGTAGATTATTCACTTCTCGTCTGAGATCTTAGTTTTCCTAAGCGTTTGACGAATTAACAGCGGTTAATCGTACGCGGTTTATGTGCGCGCGTCACGCACGTGCTCTACATATACGTATATCAGCATCCATTCATTATTCCGTGGCGAGAGTCTTGTCTCGAGTAGTAGACGATTATTCTAAAGTAATGCGCAGCGGCTGGAGAAGCGCCATCGAGCGTGCCTCTCCCGTTAATCTCCTCGACCTAAGACGTGTCATATCGTGCAATCGCTCTTTTCGGAGAGGAAAAACTGATGCTTTTACGTGCCTTTAAGCGAATAATACGTTGAATCGGTATTGTATATTTTAACAGCGAATCTCAGAATGCGTTTCCTTTTTTTTCTGTTTTCTTTTCGTTGCAGTATCCCGTCGATGGGTTCGCTCTGTATTGTCATTAGGTACTCTACTCGACACCCCTCTTACGGCGATACCGTGGCTCTCTCGAGTGCACGGTAAACTCGCCGTGCAATCGCCGCGTCCCGACGCGATTTTAGCTCTTTTATCCTGCCCGAAATCACTTTATAGTTCCGATTGTGTTTTAGATGTTTACCGTCTACGAGTGTTAGGAGTTAAGAATCGGACGTGCGTTCGTCGGACGTCGCTTCCGGGCGACGCGACGTGCCGTCGTCCGGCGGGCTGTCACGAGCCTCGACGCACAATACCTGTCGATGGTCCCGTGTTGGAAAACGCGTCACACGTGCAATGATCCCGTCGTAAGGTACATTAAACTTTCTCTCTCTTTCTCTCTCTCTCTCTCTCTCTCTCTCTCTCATCGAAATGGTGACACGACGGCTGCGCATCCGTTATTGCCGCGAAATAATGAACGGATCCTCGTGTATGTGTGTGTCTCTGTGTTGGCATAAATCTAGAATCATACCGAATCGTTTGAATGCGGAGGCACCGTCAGTACCGAAGAACTCGCGTACGGATATATCTATATACTCATATAGGGAACTATAAACGAACAATTTATTTTTCCAACGAGCATATCATATCATTTTTATAAGGGATTCGTCGGAAACGGTTTTTGGGAAGCTTCGCTTCGTCAACGAGCGATCCGCATTCGCGAAACGTCGCGACTTCATAAGGATTTCTTTCTCGGGGGATAGGTTTCTTTTTTCCCCCCTCCCCATCTCCGTTCCCGAGGAGGGTTACCAACACGCACCCTCTCTTACGCATTTCTCCGACTCGCGCGAAAGCAGATACTTCGATCGTGAATTCGGATTGCTAAACGAGAAAATGGAGTTCGACGATTATCAGAAAGGAAAAAAAAAAGACAGAGATGCGCATGATCGTTTATCTGTTCCTGATAACACCAGATCGCATATATACACTTATATACATAAAATAACGGTGTGTACGCTTGCTTTTGTACTCTTTCCTTTTCTAGTGTTTTCTCTTAACGCGAATTTATTACATTGCAACGCGACTCTTATCGTAATCTCGTATTTTATAAAGATATCAATAAGAAGGTAATCAACAAAAATAGCCGAGGCACTCCCTCGTGGAGGTCCTCGTAGGATCGAAGTCAAGAAAGGATCTGGCCTTCGTGAGTGTGTCTAAATTAGCTTACGTAAATGTGTACACACGCGTTTGTATGCTTAATCCTCGAGCATAAGTGCACGATGAATTATTACAGACTTGGGACTCCTATTTCGTTTGATCGTCATAAGCGCACGTACATCGTAAATAAACAACACGCGCGTTCTTCTATCGGGTGCATCACGCGATGTCGATGTAACAAGGTCAGAAGAACGCGTGAAAATCGCGGTGGGAAAAGAATATCTCGCAGAAAGTAACTTTGCCCGTACACGCATGTGGCATCCCCTTATTTACGCGAAACAGTTCCTCATTGGTCTCAACATTCGTCTTCTCCTCTATTCTTACTCTATTCTCGCTTGTAAGACTCGCCACTTCGCTCTCTTTCTGAAAAAAAAAAGAACATATTTGCTTATGTAAAAAAATATCTTTAATCTTGGCGCGTAACAGGTCGAAATCAACGGCAACGTGTGGCTTAAGTTACGTAAAGCTCGAGCTGCCTTCTATACGTGATTTAATATTATGCAAGGAAAAATCTACGTAGCGATAAGATGATTTATAATTCGAACGTCCAAACGCGCGTGAAATAAGGGGCACCCATGCGCTTTGTGAATAACTTTTTCGTTATTCCGCGCGAAATGTCGGGAGGCTGGAAGTCTCTTTCGACCGAAAAATCAGAAAATCAATGAAACGAGAAGCGATTCGCAACACATATGAATCTAATCGGGTGCGCGCATCCGCTCTAAAGATGTACTTAATCATTTAATTAAACGGGAAATGAAGGAAGAGAACAAAACCAACTAGATGATACTATTATATAATATATACATAAAAAAAATATATCTAAGCTGTTTGCAAATGATGACGTTGTAAAGGGGTAAAGAGGGAAGAGTAAAGGAAAAGAGGGAAAAGAAAATATGAATTTGTAATGTACTATTGTATTTTGTAGGCAGCTAGAGCGTGTACGTATACATATGCACAGATACCCCCCGTGTATGTATGTATGTATGTTTACGTATATAAATATACATACTCCTCCCCCTCTTCGTCTCATACTTATACACATACACGCATACGTGCCGTTCGCTTGAAACGGCCAGAGGAAATATTTTGGATCTTAACGGAAGGACGAGAGAGCTCGGAAAAATCGGGGGCTGTAACACGTCAAATCCTATCTTCCGAATTTCCGAGGGGAGGACTTCCTCTCGTCTATCACGACGAGACGAGGGCCATTCTTTTCAGCGCATATTACACGCCCGCCGCCACCGACGCGTATCGACTTTTACACACACACATACATACACACACGTACCATACATCCCCACATACACACGTACACTCACCTACCCCGATGCGACGACAGTGAAAAACGTGCATGTATAAACGCGCGATCACGCGCGCGTATAAATCGAGAAATTATAACGCTTCGCGGAGCGAACGTTCGTGCCATTCGACCGTTTTCAGCTTGCCTTTCGAAGTGTTGAATGAGGAATGTAAAAGAGACAGACGTTAGTCTCGCGGCGTCACTCAGATCAGTAAGATTCGGCAATGCGGTAAAATTTTTTTTCATGCGAACGTAATTCGATTGAACTTTTCGCTTCGTGTACTTTGCGCGAGAGCTTCACGAGAGCGCGCTGATTATAATTGATGTACTGATAGTTTTTAATAGAACGAATCCAAATTGAGAACAGGAAGTTCATTAATGTTGTGTGTATTTCGAGGAATTTATTTTTCCGTATTCCGCCCGGAAATATTGAAATCGAATAAGCTAAAAAAGTACATGCGAGTCATAAAAAGCATGTAGAGCGTGTGTAACATATTGCATATTTCTGAAAATATCGAGCGATCGCTCCGGGACCTCGTTGTTATTTCTCGTTACGTTGGATAGTCTCTAAAAAGAAAAAAAGAAAAGAAAAGTACGTGAAGAAGTAGCGCGTAGTAACGATACGATCGGATGTTAACAATAAAAAGTAAATTACGCGATGACGGTGTAATGAGTGAAATAATCAACTACTGATTAGCTAGGCCGTAATGAGGAATATCGTTACGTGCCGACTAAATTCCCTCCCATCGCAGATTGATTGTGTGTTAACTAATAAGATTAAGTAACGGTATAGTATATATTACAGTTAAGGAATTTAATTATTATGAATAAATAAATAATTAAAAGAAAAAAATATTATCTGTACGCTAAGCACACACATACACACACACACGTTTCGAGCCGTGACGCATGGCTAAGGCAATGTTTATGATTTTAAACTCTTTAATTTTAACGTGACACACTGAGTTACTCGGCGCGTCTGCACCGTGACGCACAGAAACGTCAAATTATCTTGTTAACTTTGCAAACTGAAAGATCGTTCAAGACAAAAATAAGAAGTATATTAGCAATAGTATATTAACTATACACACACACACACACACACACAAGTACACGATACAAGATCACGCGCGGCCGCATATACACGCTGCACAGGCTAGGAAAAATGAAATACTATCTATAACGATATTATAAATAACATTAAGACGTCAACTGTATTTGTTTAATAAAGATGTACATTCGACGTGTGTGAATTGACCATTGCATAACTGGCAGGTCACAGTAAATTTTCAAGTGACTTAATAAAAACTTCACAGAAAAATTAACTATATCTCTTGAGTATTTTTAAATAGATTCTCGCATGTAATATGATTTTTAAATGATCTGCCGGTTAAAAATGGACATTGAATTATTTCCGTTTTCTCCTACATCACTCTTTTTGTCCCAGAATTCACGTCCCATTTCTGTGAATCTTATGCTAAACGAGTGTTTAAAGAAGTGAAACGAGGTATTTATAAATATCAAAGTTTTTATTAATGTATATGTATATTAAATAAAAGTTATTTGCACATATACAGTGTGAATATACAAATATTGCGACATTTTAAATTAAATAAACAAATAGAAACTGAATTTTCTCGACAATTATTTACAAATATATTGCAGATGCGATTGAAATCAAAATTGCATGTTACTTTGATTAGCTTTTATAATTCACTAAAGCCTCGATAATTTTACATTTTTGCATTAAAAAATATTTTAACTCGATATATATTTTTAGTTATGAGATTAAGAAAATTTAGTTAAAAAAAAAAATTATACAGATATTTATAAATGATATTATTTGTAGAGATTGTAACTTCTCATGTATATATTAATACATATCTTTAATAACAAAATTATATTGTCCTCTGTAACAATATGCCTAATGCAAAATATTACATAACCAGTCCCAGGTGCAGTAATTGTACTCATTTTTAGTATGTATTATTACATTTATATAATCATAACAAAATTGCAGAAAAGTTATAAAATCTGATTTTCAAGACTATAAAATATCTGTTAAGTCTTACATCTTACTTCATGTAACATGAAAATGAAAAAGTGATTTTTAATTTAAATTTTCATTTGTTTTTGATCATAATAAATATTGAAATGGTAAGGAAACTACAAAAAAAAAGTTCCGTTTCAGATGATATATTCTTATTATAAAAGGTATTCATTATGCAATAGTCATATTTGATGTCATACATTATACTCTCTGTATGCATTTTCATTTTTTTTTAGTTCTTAAAATTTCCTTCCATTCTCTTCTATTTAAAAGAAAATATTTGTTTTTGGTTTCGACAATTTCTATTATAAACTTATAGTTTTATATATTAACTTGTTATCGCTTTTAAATATTTATAGCAGAATACACCCCTCATCTCAATATCAGCAAACAATAATGGTTGCTTCGCCATTATTGGGAGAAAATAATTTTATGTTCTCTGCATTCCAATGTAACAATGCTCCTTGACAAACGACACTCCACACATAAGGAATGAAGAATTCTTCTGGTTGTTCTTCTTCTACATACTTAAACTTTAATTCTGGGAATTTCTATAAACACAACAGTATAATTAAATGTATAAATAACATTCTCATAATAAAAATAAAGTAATGATTTGTAACAATTTCTACATACTCTTAAACGATCTCTTGGCCATTCTAAAGTTCCTTGCCGTATAGTTGCTAATACTTGATTGACACCTAATTGAGATTGATCTTTTTGTTCCAATTTATAAGAGAAAAAATTAATTACCTAAAAATTATGTTTCCGATTATTACATATTTAAAGTAATATTGAAGCATGAAAATGCTAAAACTGTTCATAATTTAAGAACTTACAGAATCAATATTTTGTACAATATCTTGGAAAGCAGAATGTGTTCTAAATGGTTGAAAGACATCTTTTTTATATAGTAGAGTGTAAATTAAATTCGGATTATGTGCAAGCCTATGGGTTAAACAACTATTTATAATTTCTAGCACCATCCGCAAGACCTCCTCAAGTATAGTCAAGTCTTGAATCTGAAAAGAATAATACATTTTATTTACATTTATTAACAAATACTGAACAAAGAACGCGATTTATATATCTTATCTTACCAAATTTTCGTTTGTAATAGTGGAAACAGTGGAAGCATCGGTTTTTTTAGTTTTAGTATTAACTGTTAAATTAATAGTTGTATCAATGGTCGTACTAAGAACAATATTATCATTGGAAGGAACAGTTGTTAATTGTGTTTCCTCTAGAATTCTTGCTTCTAACCGCACATGTTTTTTTGCAAGAGTTTCAAACAGACTTAACAGCCTCTGACTAACATAAGGATGTAAGGATGTGAATTGGGCAGACATATTTGCTAGGGCTGCCAAACAGTTTGTATGAAGATATTTGTCCTAATGATGAAAAGAATATTATTGTAATTTGTAAATGTGAATCTATATATAAAATTAATATATAATCACACTTACTCTCATTTTAAACATGTTATATTGTATCGTGCGAATCACAACAAGAATTAAAAGACCACCTAATGATATTTCGCTTATGGATCTCTCAGTATACCATGTTACACCTTTAAGCATCTTGAAAAAAATAAACAATTATAATCGCGTTATTTTAATCATTATAGAATTATATAAAATAATGATGCTTACAATTTCATGTATTCGTTTGTTAAATGTTTCATCTTCACTTAAAATTAGTAAGATGATGAGGGACATATAAATATGATGGGATGTATTGTTTGGCGCATGATATAATATTTGTAATATCGGAGTTACCTGCAAACAAACGTTTCAATATGGAATTATTAAATATTAAATATTATTCAAGTCAAAGAAAAATGTATTTGGCAACTTGCCAGTAATTGTATGTCAGGCCTTCTCATTATATCCTGTTTTACACTCGAGTTTCTATGTAATAGCATGTAGAGTAGAAGTGTGACTTCGTCTGTATTTGGTATCTTACAAATGGTATTATATAATTTATTTAAATTAAATTTAAAAGTATCAGCTGTTTGCGCTATAGTATAATCCTCTGTAACATAAAATATATATTTTTATTCAATATACGCAATATTATCAAGATATTTGTGATCAGTTCAATGATTACCTTGCATATCTATAAAAGAGAAAAGTGCATTCCTATATGGATTCTGCGTAGCGGTACAGTGATTTGTCAGAACTAATAGAAGTAATAGAGATTGACTAGCGAGCGGAGTTTCCGTATCGCGTTTTTTCTCTTCATCCTCAGCAATACCATTATGCGCAACTTGTATATTCTTCGAACTACTACCTATGCCCATTCTTATTACGTTCCACAACCCGGCTGAAACAATGCTTTATATTAACGGTTTGTAAAATGGATCGCCTACGTTTTATGATATTGTCATATTTACCAGCAATACTGAATACGATACTACCCCCTGATTGCTGCGTCAATAATCCTGGGGGAGCGTGTTCCTGTTGGATAAAATTGTGCAACAGTGTACACACCATAGTAGGTGCATGTTGGTTCAAATGCGCGTGCATCGCTATCCTATACACTGTGCTGTATTCGGCTGCAGTTTGAGAAAATAACTGCACCGAGAGCAGGACAAGCAAACAATTAATCGCCTCCAAGTGAACAACATATGTAAATTCACTATAAAAAATATAGATATGTTTATAATGCATAGCATATAAAGAAATATACATTTTTAGAATACATCGTTTTCATTTACCATAAAGGTACATCTGTAATAAGTTCTATCAGTGCTTCAATAAAATATGCCAATCTATAAGAAGGAAGTGCTTCGTTTGCTGTTTGCGGTGCTTCAATATGATTTAGCATCTGTTCCTCACCAACAGTCTCAATGAGGTACTTTAAAATACACCTCACAGCAAACAATGCATTGTATGTTTGCCATGCCGATATTATACTGTAAGTAAACAACATGTTATCATGTTTTAGAAATAAAAATGTTTTAAATTCATTTAGTATTACAACTAATTATGATGTATCCACGAAACAACGCATGCTTACTTCTGATTTTGCACAGGCGCTAGTAGCTCATTGATGCGTATCAGAGCTATTTGTATCAAGGTACCAAAGTTGCCAGTAACCAAATTATTAACGAGCAACTGTTGGCACGACGAGTCTAACCGAGAATCCAGTTCTATCTGATCGTTCCTTGTAATAGGTGGCCGTATGTTAAAAGATAGAAACGTACTCCAGAATGGATCATTCGCGGGTATACTTTGCTTCCCGCAGAATCTTCCTAAGTGCACATTCTTAGAGAGATCTTCATAGCGACTCGGCGTTGCACCCATTGCCCCTATCAATCTTCTGAAAAGGAAAGAGACGATGGCTCTCAGTATCCATTAAGAAAATCTGTTTCTGGTGTTCCACTTTTTATTTATGCACATATATAATAAAACTGACGATGTTACATTAAGTAATGCCGTATAGATAACTTTCTGCCGACTTAAAGATACTTTTTACATCATCGGCGGCGACGTAAATACGAAAATTTTCTTTGTGAAAATAGCTCAATTGAAAGTACATCGATTGTCCAGCTTGACGACGATCAAGCACGAGCGAATCGTAACCATGAATATATTAATATTCGTTTAGCACAATTGTGCACTACAACATCGTGCTCTTGTCACGACAATGGGACGTTATCTCGCGCAAACGTGTAAACGCCGCGACGACCAGACGAGCTAATAACCTCCGAAAATCGCTCGACGTATTGAGAACGGATCGGCTCGTTTCTCCACGGCGGCGATTCACAACCGCAGCCTCCTGTCACTTCGAACGACGCGTCCCACGCGTCAAAACAAAATGCACTTACAAAATCACTAGTCAGTTGATTCGCACATAACGCATGGCAGAGAGAAACCTGAGAGAGGCCACGCCGCCATTTTACGTGGAACGCTCTTCCTAGGCAGCACAGCAGCGCTAAATGGATCCATTTTTGAGCTGGCGGAACTACATGGCCATTCGCGAACTAAACCAGCCATCTATCATAGCACTGAAAAGTGGATGATTAGAACGCGTATTTGCAAAATTTATTCGGCCGAAAATATGTTGCGCGAACAAGCGATATTTTTCAATATTGCAATACTGCTATTATATCTACAATTTCAATTAGCATATTTAATTTGCATTGTAATGCGAAATAATAAACGCTTTATAAGGCAACGTATAGCATATATTTATTATTAAATGCGAAAAACGTATGAATGCAAAAGTATAGAGAACAGAGCGAATAATCTGTTCGATGCGTTCGAGGCGCGTGAAGTTAACCGCGCGAAAGCCAAAGCCCGTTCATCAACCTAACGCGTTCGCGTATCATTTGCGGAACGCGCCGTGACGTCACGGCTCGATCAAATGATAATCAAAATCTATATTATCTCTGTACTTATCTAATGTACTTATCTTACTAATAATTAATCGTCGCGTAACTAGAAATTCGATTTTTTCATATTAATAATACATTCACGCGTATTTTGCAACAAGGGTCGAACGGCCGCAATTATCGAGCGACTAATCGACAATTATATTTTCGGATATTTGTCTACAATTAATCATTTTCCATACTTAATTAGTATTATAACATGAAATAACAATCGCCATAAAAAGCGAGCGTGTATTTATTTACTACTCGAAATACGGGAAATTCATGAAAGCGACGCCAAGGCGGAACGCGCAACACCGCGTCTGCGCGGCGCTTTTGGCGCGTAAAGTAGACCGCACCGGAAACGAAGACCCCACTTCAATTGCATTCACGTTTGATTGAGCGGAACGTGTCGGACACGGGTCCGACAAAATTGGTAAGCGAAACTTACGTTAATATCGCATTTGACTATTATTATAATACAGATTTGATATGCGTACATTGATAATTCGTTCGAATGCGATATTCGCAATACTCGTTCGACCGAAAATCAAGACATTTAGACTGTTCGGGAAGATGCTGTTAGCGCAATTTACCGCTGAAAATCTATAGTACATCTTTCGTGCATTATAGATTTTCAAGCGTTAACAGCGTCTCCTCGAACGCATTCTTAGCGTCACCGCGCCGCCGCGTCGTCGCGTCGCTACGTCATCGCACCGCCGCGTCGCTTTTTGGCACGTGAAGTTGACCGCGCGTGAGACGAAGCCGCTTCGCCATATTAATTGCGTTCATTTACAGAAAGCGGCGGACACGGCACGGATCGGCTCCGAGACGAGTGGCGTTGCAATTCGTTTAAGGGTAAGCGAAACTTATATTAATCTTGTATTTGGTTATCAAGTAATAGATTCGCTTCGCGTACGCTGATAATTCGGTCGAACGCGTATTTGCAATACTCGTTCGACCGAAAATCATGAGATTTAGCGTCACCGCGCCGCCGCGTCGTCGCGTCGCTACGTCATCGCGCCGCCGCGGCGCTTTTGGCGCGTGAAATTGACCGCGCAAGAAACGTAGTCATGTCGCCCATATTAATAGCACTTACAATTCATTTACAGAATGCGGTTGGCACGGGACGGATCGACTCTAGAACGAATGGCGTCGGGACTCGTTTAATTGGTAAGGAAACTTGTATTAATTTTGGATTTGATTATCGCGTAATAGATCCGATACGCTGATAACTTAATCGAACGCGTATTTCACAATACTCGTTCGACCGAAAATCGTTTAGCGTCGCCGCGGCGCTTTTGGCGCGTGAAGTTGACTGCGCGGAAACGAAGCCGCTTCGCCATATTACTTGCGTTCATTTACAGAAAGCGGCGGACACGGCACGGATTCGCTACGAATATCTAAACGACAAGGATGCACTCTCGTCGCCGATTTAGGAGGAGAAGGAGGAAAAGGCCAGATAACTCCCAATTCTGAGAGGAGGAGGAGGCCTGGGATAGGCATCGGGCATCGGCGGAGCAACCTTGGGGTAAGTTTGATTTTTTTATTTGTATGAAGTTATTATTTTTTCCCCATTTTCATTTGGAGGGATCGTTTTTAAGTTAAAAAAAATAATGAAAGAAAGAAAAATTATATTTGAAACTTTATAAAAGTTTATTCTTGTAAATAGATTTGTACATATTATAAAAAATAGATATTAGAATAGAATTAGAAGATATTAGAACTATTAATATTAGTAAATATCTAATTAAAAAACAAATAAAAAGTTCGAAGCGCGTAAGAATTATCTTTTGAAACTTTGATTATATATTTTGAGCGCTGTTTTAACTTAAATCTTATGTTTGTATTACAGTATTATCGCAGCTTCGTGGCAGATAACTCCGCCCGTTGCGCATCGGGTGGATAAGTAACGAATTTTTTATAATGGGGTAACAAATCTGTGAAACTTGTATTATATGTATTACATGCACATATTCTATTTATATAATACTGCGACTTTCACAGATTCGTTGCAGATTCGATATATGACTCTGGTCACAGTTTCATCAAATGAACTCTGTGCGACCGTACTATCGACGGAGTTATTTCAGATAGATGGAGTAATGTTTTGATTGTTGAGTAAAATTGTTTATTTTTTATGGAAATGTGCAAGACAGATTGTATACAGTAGCTTCCATAATTGCAATTATTTATTTTTAAATATTTATTAATGAATTTGAAAATAATTTAATATTATTTTAATATTACCATATTAATATTATTAATTTATTATTAATTTAATATTATTTTAATTTAAAGTTAAAAATAATAAAAAATTAAAAAGAAAATAATTTATATATCATAAGAATAAAAGAATATTTATTGAATGTTTAAAAATATTTTATCGTGATAACGACAAGTCAATATGCCTGTTTTTTTTAACTGAATTTTCTATTCATCTTTTTTTTTCAACGTAAAGAAAAAACAGGAAAAATGAACCGTGCAAGAAATTCAGTTAAAAAAAACAGGCCTAATGGCTGCATTCGGGATTATAATGTTACTATATTCAGGAGAAATATGAAAATGAAATAGTAGGTTAAAGATTGCCATTTTTATCGAGACTTTGAATATTGATAAAGTAACAAGTTGTAAGACATTGAGATTAGCATGAGAAAAAGAGAATACGTCAATGTCGACGTCGATCCAAGACGCCAAGGTGCCGAAATTCATCAACTTTGTGATAGGTGGCATGTCGGGGTAAAAAAAAGATTTAAATTACAGTTTTATTTTTTTACTAGACGCAAATATCTAAAAAGCATTTGGCTTGAAACTCACGATAATTTTATTTCGCTAACGATAGAGTAATAGCTCAGATCGCGACGCATCCTATGGATGTTCTTAAGATACGCATGCAAGTGTCGCACGATACTTTACGTGACGTAACGCTCCGCACCCTTAGCACGAGCGGAATTTGCGGTTTTTACGCGGGACTGAGTGCGGCTCTTCTTCGTCAATTGACCTATACCACCAGCAGGCTTGGAATCTATACCACGTTGTTGGATATCGGGGAGTAATGCCTCCATTGTCATCTGTTCACTCAATCATTGCTTTAAAAAATTAATTGTAATCCGCGGAGTCGAATTTGACGTTTGGTGTCAAATTAGATATTAGACAAATGTCTAACCTGCGTTATAAAAGTGTTTTAAACCAAAAATTTCTTTTCTTCAGACAACATTTTGGTTATTTAAATTACGTTACGATGATTAGTCTCGGGATGATAGCTGGGGTGATGGGTTCTTTCGTCGGCACTCCTACGGATCTGATATTGATTCGCATGGTGGCTGACGTAAATTTGCCACCAGGTATTCCTTTTGATTTATTTAGGATGATAAAGAAAGATACGAATGTTGTAAGCGTGTTGTGTATTTGATATGAATATCAATATCTAGAAAAACGAAGAAATTATAGGAACGCTGTTAGTGGTATTTTTAACATCTGGAAAACCGAAGGATTTTCCGGATTATGGAGAGGAGCAGTGCCTACGATGGGTAGAGCAGCAATTGTAAATGGAGCACAGTTAGGTACATACACGAGAGCAAAGATGTTGCTGCAAGACACAGGTTATTAAAATTTGCAACATAAATCCCGTTCCACAAGTTTTACATAAAAAAATTTGTAATAAATATAAGAGAAAATATATATAGGAATATAAATAATAGTTAATAAAGAAATAATAGAAAATTGTAATAATTGATATAAATAATCGATTTTACATGGTTTTAATAAAGTTTTTTTAATATAACAGGATATATCCAAAACGGTATACCACTGCAAATTGCCGCTGCAATGATGTCTAGTGTAATTACGTGTTTTGCTTCGATTCCAGTGGACGTAGCTAAAACTAGGTAAAGCAATGAGATATCAAAGGCAAAATAATTCTTTAAATATGCATTTTTGTAGAATTCAAAATTGGAGACAGTCTACGAAATCACTTGGTGTTACTGCTATGATTGTTAATATTGCTAAAACGGAAGGCATAATGTCGCTATGGCGTGGTTTTCTTCCATATTATTCCAGAGCAGCGCCCAATACTGTAATTACTATGGTGTGTGTTGATCAATTTCATCGAATGTATTTGAAATTTTTCTCGTCATAATAATAAAGCTTATCTACGTCAGTGTTAATTGGTCTCCTTTAATTATGTGCTGTGATATAATTGGAATAAGATCTAAGATTGAGATGTTGCAACTATTTAATTAAATTAGTGAGAATTTTATATAAGAAACTATACAGGTTTATTTAGAATTTTATAATTAATGTATGTAACATTAAAAAATGCGATTTTAGATTTGGATATTTTTTTATTACTTCTGGAAATATGTTTTATATAAATGCATTAATTGCTCATTAATAACGAGGGTCAGTACCGTGTGTGGACCGATCCTACAGTAAGTTGGCCAGAAACCTTTCCAAAGAGACCCTATTCCCTCATTTTTCGCGATCGACATCATAACTGAGATCATGCCTGGAGGTTTCTCAATGCTCTTCATGTTTTGTATTCTGCAAATAATAATAGTAAAAATCTTACTAAATTTGTTCAAAGACCAGTCCTATTTGAAAAGTTTTAAGTATAAACAATTATTGATAACCTGGTCTTAGTAACGTCAAAAGGCATGGAATTGAAGGCAGTGACAAATCCTGATATCATCGACGCACCAAAATGCAAGCCTATGCCTTCTTTAACATTTACTATAAGAATCATTTTTTAAATAATAAAAAGATTCAGAAGATGTAGATGTAAGATTATTATAGAGTTTTATAAATGAAATATTATAGATTTTCATATATTTTTAAAAGTTAATGTAAGTAATTTAATTTATAGATTATATTATATATATTTAAAAAATAAACAAATCATCAAAATCTAAGACATAGAAAACTGTTTAGGCATACATTTTGATGCAATCAAATGTTTCACTTGACTGTACGTAGCCAGTTGCGAAATATTAACGATAATAGCCCTTCCTATCGTGGCCCCGCTTCCTCTCCAGAGAACGAATATTCCTTCTTCTCTAGCAATTCTGACAAAGGCATCAAATACGTTCTTATAATTTCTTCGCTGCTCTAAGCATTGAGAACATTAGTTAAATTAGTTAGATTTATCTTAAGAGACTTTTCTTTTGACACTGATGAAAATCAATGCACTTGTACAAAAATTTATCATTACCCACTGGTAATCTACCATCTGTTGTCATTCTCACGAGAGCGACGTCGGCTGGTGTTCCAACGAAAGCCCCCACGGCACCGGCAGTCCCAGCCATAAATGCCAGAACCGCGAAATTGGGACGGCCGACGTATCTTCGTCTAAAATGCAATCAGTTTTTTTAGAAACTGCAACCAGATGGTAACTTTAATTGATTTCAACCGCTCTAAATTGTCGTAAAGATATTTAAGAAACATCCTGATTTCGTTCAGATTTTTTATTAAGATTTTTATGTCTAGAAATATTTTCGATGGTTGAAATTTTATTTATTTATTTTTGATTTTGAAATTTTGTTTATTTTTTTGATGTTATCAGATTACCTCCAAAAATCTTGCATCTGATTATAAATCCCGAGTCGCACAGTCGTGTACGACGCTTGTCTGACGAGACCGGCTGTTAAGCCGCTGTAAAATGTAGTAATGCCCTCTTTGCTGTATATCGTGCCAATTATATCCAAAATCGATGTTTTCTCCTTATGCATTTGCATCCTATTTTTGATCACGTCCATCGGATGAACCACGCAAGTGCCTGCCATTCTGAGGTACAAAAACAAGTGTTCGAAACATTTCATTTTATTTTAATACAACACTATAAAAATTACCCGGAAAGGCCACCCAGCAAAAAATTTATTATTGGCGGTATAGGTTGGTTTTTCTTTTCCTTTGGCTCTTCGTCTTTTTTTGACATTTTTAATAGCTTATGTCGACAAAATGAATGCTTACAAATAAGTTAATGAATAAATGGTTTCTTTTTCTCAAAGTAATCTTTTAAAGCTTTTCAAATCGAATACATGCGTATTAGACTCTCTGTGTAAAATGTCAAATTTTGTCGAAATTAACCTGGTGCATATTAAAACGCAACGCTTTGCAATGTGACGAATTTGCAAAATATCGATTTTTATAAATCGATTTTTATACAAATTATATAGATTTTATTGATTAATTATTATTTGCATTTATTATGTTTAAATAGAAAGAGAAATGGAAAGATGTGTTCATAGATTGCTTGTCATTTTAAGATTTATTCTAGTACAAGGATTTGATACATTGTGTATTGTTTATGTAAGGATATATTTTATTGTTTATATGAAAAATTTGTATTAAATGCATGTTATATAATTGAAATGATGCCATATGATAATATGTTCATAATAATTTTATATTTATTATATTTTAATAATTTTGTATTTTATTAATTGAATATGAAACATGTTCCCGAAAAACCTGTTTAAGATATTTAATTGCGTTGCTCGAGAAAGGAATATAATGTATAACGAGTGCCCATTACAGTGTACAATCGTGAGAGTGCTCCAACTTTCATAACTTGACGAATTCTTTGTTCGTAAATTGCTGGTAAATTTCTTGACGAGGACATCTATCGATTTTTGCGTGAGTCAAAAAACGTGAGACGAAAATGACGCATGTAGCAAATAAATGACATAATGATCGGACAGATGCCTGCCAACAGGCGACTTACAAATTAACACTGTTTATTGCAAACGGCAGTTACTGCAAATAATATATTTGATCGACCGGAACAGGTTTCGGACGAATGCAGCGACGGGTTCTGTATTTTCTTTTCGGCCGCTCGGTTTCGATAGTTGACTCTTCGATTTTTTTCTTGGTTGGAGTTATCCCCATTTCCTTTTTAATCTCCTATAATTACGTATTCTTGAATATTGTTTGCGATTCTATCAATCTTATAGTGATGTTTACCTCTATAGCTTTGATGATCGGATAGAGCGGTCTCACACCCTTTGATTCTTCTAAAACTTCATCGCCATAAAGTAAAATCCTTTGATTGGCTTTCTCGATTGCAGCTTTAGTCGCTTCGACTTCGAGAATTTCCTTTTCGCGTTCTTTGTCGATTTGTTTCTCCTCCTGATAATTAATATCAAGTCTTAAAAAATGTTTTATCTAAATATATCTTATATCGCATATTTATGTAAGCAGAGCTAATAAAAATATAAAAAATTATTTTAAATAGATAATACTTTGTATAAAAATATTATAATAAAAATATTTTCAAATATATATGTGCATGTACATGCAAAAGTGACAAGTGGAAAAGAAATAATTATTTAAAAAATTATTATTCTCGAAAATGTTTGTTACAATTGACAACACCAATGATTGTTGTAATTTTCGTTAAAGAAATCTATTCTTACAATATCTTTTCGCAATTCGTTCGCATATTCTTGTTTTTCCTCCCATTGTTGTTTGCGTTCTTCCAAATTGGTCTGCTTATTATATTCATCTCTCTTAAATCTTTGCATCATCTCCCAATCTCTCAGATGCTTCTCATCTTGTCTTTGCTTGCTCTTTATAGCCGCGTCATGAAGTCTATATTCTTCCATGAGAGCGCGCATCTTCTCTTCTCGTTCCTTTTGTGCTTTTCGCTTTTCCGCTTCGGCTGCTTCTTTCTCTTCAACAGCTTTTTTCAAGATTTCTTGCTCTTTAGCCTCGCGAATTGGCTCGATTGAAACATGTTTCTCCGCTAAAACAAGATTCGTTAATAACTGGATCTATTTTATTCGTTTGAATTCTGCACAATTTATGTTTTAGAAAGCATCATCAAACCTATAATTTGCATCTGACGCACTTTCTCTTCCTTTTCCTTCAACGCTAATGATTTATGAATTTTCTGTATTCGATCTTTAGTCTCTCGATAAATTTCTAATGCTCGATCCTCGAATTCTTCATTATATTTTAATTCTTGTTCAAATCGTTTTTTCTCCTCTATTGCTTCCTTAAAGAATTGCTGAAGTCTCTTCTTTTTGTTCAATATCTATATAAATGGAATACATTAAAATCTTTCGGAAAAATTTCTAGTGAATATCAGTGCTTACATCTTGCATCTCTTTCTCTTTCATGAGTTGCATATCTCGAGTCGTATTTCTTTGATCCTGTTTTTCAGCTTCCAGTTCCTTCGTTACTTTTAGCTTATTGTCCCGTTCGTTTTCTTCAATCCTGATTTAGAATTATTTAATTTATGTTAATTTGATAGTACGTTTCAGTGTAACATCAAAAATACATCTTTTTTTAACTTTGAAACTAATAATATATTTATTCAATTGTATTAATATTATTATATCTATTCATTTATACTAAAATATTAATATTTACTACAAAGATTTAGACTTATACTCTCTGTCACTTTTTCATGTCAAAAATTAAATTCTTATTAAATTTATGTTTACTGTTTTTTCAAAGCAGTCCTGTAATTTCTGACTTTTTTCATTCGTTCCTCCGCTTCTCGTTTCTTCTGCTCCTCGTATTTTGCGGCGTCTGTCTTAATCGAATTAGCATATTTTACATCGAGCTCCTTGTCCATCGCTCTAATAGTCTTTTGAAACGCCACTTGAGCATCCAATTCCCTGAGACACTAATAAAAATCATGATAAACTGTTTTGAGTTTAATTACGGTAAGCCTGACTTAGAAATTATGTGAACACTCCTTTCGTGAGAAAGTACCTCGGAGACGAGGAGAGCGCGATTAATCTGTCGACACAAAGGTCTCTTTTGCCGAAGCAATCTCCTTGCTTGCTGCACCACTTCTGCACGTTCCGCCACCTTTTTCTCCATCATTTCCTTTACGAATACTTTCCTCTCTTCCTCGGCCTTTTGTCTCTTTGATAATAATTCTTTCCTCCGTCTCGCTTTAATATTCTATTATCAAATCATTTTTGTTTTAACTGCATTATTAATCGCTGTTATATAAAGTAAATTTTGAAAAAACTTTGCAAATGCCTAAATGCTCTAGAAATTTATTTCCACTTTTATTTAAAATCTAAATAAATATAGATATACATATTGATAGCAAAGATTTAAATACTTTAGTTCTGTACATTTTAAAAATATATATATTTCAAAATTATGAAGTAAAATATTTGTTATATTCAATCGCAATTATATGAATCAAGAATAGATCAAGCATACTTCTATCGTGCTGTCCCATGTTTTACTTTTTTCATAAGTCGCTTTTTTCAACGCTGCTATTTTTGCAGCTTCCTTTTCTTGCTCTGCCACTATTCTATCTTCCTCCGTAATGTAATCCACGAAACGCTGAAAGGTATCCTTCGTTACTACTAACGCCCGAGTTCTTTCAGACACCTGCGAAAGCATAGTTAAATTTTCAGTAATGTTAGACGCAAGAGAAACTCAATTTTTATGAACTCAACGTTTGAGAGTGAATAAAAATACTTACTTTGATATTCTCGAGCGTCTGCCCAGGTTTCAAGATATATGTCGTACGCATTTCCGGTTGATGTATCTTTTTCTGCACCATTTTAAATAGTTGGCACGAAGCAAAGCTTTTCATATGAATAGCTTGAAGCTGAAAAGCTACAATTCAATGAGTATGTATAGACTATCTTCGCACAGCACGAATGGTTGACATAGAAACCAAATAAAAACGATCAATGCGGCTTATGAAAGGACCGAATAAAATCCATTTTAGCGATACTTCCACTGTGTATCAATACTCTCGTGTGAATGAAAAAATTGTTAAGCACTTTTCAAAATGTTTCTGTTAAGAGAAATAAAGTTAGCATAAATCATATGTTATTATTATACTCGAAAAGATTCAAAGTAATTACTTAATGTAATCTAATTAATTTATTTAATTGCAATTCTGATTTATTGGCTTCAATGTTATACATTTTTTATACATTTATGCCTCCAGAATAAGAAATTAATAAATAATAATATATCATTTTTATATGTTATGTATAGATATCTCTATATACACTCCCGGGAAAAAATATTTCATATATATAATTATATAAAATATTATATATAATTATATATAATTATTGATATATTTTATATACAATTATATATAATTATATATAAAATAAAATACACATGTTATGTAACAGTTACATTGTTGAATAGGAAATCATAATTAACATATGTGTACGTTACATGTAACATTGTGTCTGCTGGATAATTATATAAAATTATATAAAATATTATATATAATTATATATAATTATTGATATACTTTATATACAATTATATATAAAATATGTTCATACATATATGTATAATTTTTTCCCGGGGCTTTTATCTGTATATTTCTATATATCTCTACATATCGGAAATGATACGTGTTTATTTGCGATAACGACGCGATAACGATGCAGATAACGTTGCGATAGCAATGTGTGAAATATATTTATCAAACTAATTTCTCGAAATTGCGATTACATTCAATATCAGATTTATCTCAGTCTCAGATTCTTTTAAATCCCCAAATATCACCCGAGCAGAACTTTCTCTCTTTTCCGTCGTCGTTCGCTACGCTACCGACATTACCGACGTCGCACCGCGTAGCGGTTACTCGAACGTGCCGCAAGATGACGGCGAAGCGTGATCGTGCACCTGTGGTGACAGCACGTGCTACAGCTGAGTGGCGGTTCGGTTATCGGGAAAGTGAGTATAATATCGCAGTGGCCGAGTGTTTTTTCCGCTTTTCCCCGTGCGCCCGCGGTACTATCGACGCGGACGGCGTCTCGAGGGATACCTGGGGGTGCGTCCGTGACGTGAGTACGTATCGGGCGCGAGATTACGTCGCGATGCGAGGCTGTTTACGCGACGCCGACACGTGAGTGTCGGCCGATGCTCTGCGATACGGTCCCTCAGGATTTTCGGCGCGCGACCTTGGCTGCTTTTTTCCCCGTCGCTGCTCATAACGGTCGCCAAGCCAATGCCGGAGCGCGTTCCGCGTGACGCCCCGGCGCGAGTTCCCGAGCGCGCGAATTCACGAATTAATGGCGGCGATCGAGTATCGGGGGGGCATTCGATTCCCGGCGACGCTAACCTAAATCTCATACGCTCGCGATAATCCGTCCCGATGCGACCGGAGCATCGGCCGCACAGTCAACGGCGACGTAGTCATCGTCGCGCGGAACGATCGGTGATTCCTGCCGGTTCACACCGATTCCTCGTGAATTCCGAGCAGGAGCGACCGGTTTCCCACACGATCGCGCCGCGCGCACCGTTGGGAATCGCCGTGGCGATTCCCGCTTCACGCTCGGTCGGTTTGTTTTTCCTCGCATGGCCCGCTCGCTTCCGTAGTACGCGCGCGAATTTTGGCGCGCGCGCGCAATGGACGTGCGGAGGTCGTTGCGCCAGAGGTGAACGGGGCGAAATCGATAAAATATCGACGGCAGAATCGCGCCGGGTGCGCTCAGACTCGCGCCAAAAAAGCAATCGATAAAGTACTCGAAACCTCGGCGCCTCCGTAAGTGCGCGCCTCCTGCAGCTCGCAAACACGTATTGGAAGCACGAGTCAGTCGAGAGAGTGCAATTGCATGTTACGTTATCAGCTCGAATCACGCAAGTTCAAAGCTTTTGTTGATACGACTGGGATGGCGATTGATCGCCGTAGCGCACGGAAGTTTTGAATACCACGATCAGATTTCAGAATTCCGAGTCGCGATTGCGGTCCGATTTGAATAGTATGTTTTATATGTGATGATATATGAGAGAAACGTTCGTTTAAAGTAAAGTTTATTGTACGAATAACTCGAAATAATGCGCGTATAGAGAAATATCTTGGCGTGAGTTATTTTGTGTGAATGTTATTTTGAAAATTGCGCGGGATATCTTCCCTACATTTTCAAATTGTTAAGTATTACCCACGCAACACGCGTGTCTAAAAAACGAATGAAAAGACGTCATAAAGATGTCAGACATGCGTGTTATATTTTATTACTTGACTATTTTTATATTGACAATTATACACGGAGAGAATTTTTTCTTATATTTTACCGCAAAATTGCTCTACAAATTTTTAATTTTATTTTAATTTTTATTCTATTTTGTGTTTATCGATAAGCTTAGATATTTATTTATTTAGCTTATTATTTAGATATTTATTTAGCTAGATTTATTTAGCTAATTTACCTACCTATCAGATATTATCGCTGATGATAGGAAATTTTGAAATACGAAAGTTATTTCATAAACTGTAATATTATCAAACAGATTGTAAATCGTTTTAAGACAAAATATTTACAATTCGCTTCATAAAATTTATACGAAAAGAAAGATTAATTACTGCAGCAAGAGTCTGTATATAGTAGTTTAATTTCAGTTGCAAATAACCAGCATAACCAATTTTAATTGTTGTGAGCGTTATATTTATTTTTGACTTTGAACCCAATTTTGGGAACTCGTCTTCAAAAAAATCATTTCATTAAAATACTGAAAAATCTTATAATGCGCTGCATCTTTTATTCTATTCTATTTAGTTTTTATTTACGAAAAATAAAACTGCCGTGTTCCAGTGGTGCCGCGTACTGTTTGCGAATGAGCGATTTTATTGAAAAATTTAGTGTGATTTATATGCTGCATGATATAAAATTATCATCAGCGATTAAGTCAGATTGAAATTATCATGTCGTTAGAAAATTTATATAAAAGATATTTTATATGTTTATCACTACTTGGCATCTATTTAAAATAATAAAGAATCATAAATTGTTTAGCGTTTTAAAATTATTGAAATTTTAGTTTTACTATATATTTTAGTAAAATTAATTAAATATATTTTATATTTTATTACAGTTAGATATTAATAAAGATTAAATCAGAGAAAATCATATAAAATTCTTTGAAATACCATTCTATCTTCTACCATGAGTTTCAGAATAAATTTTAGGAGAAAATTCTCTCTGTATGTATTTTATTTTATTACTTAGCTATTTTTATATAGATAAACCAACGTGAATTTATGTATGATAAATATATTGCTTTCAGCATCGATTCTCGATCGGTTTTCGATATTTATAAATTTAAGACATGAAGTCATCTATGAATTAATTGACGCAGTATTCCACGTGATTATTTTCCGTGTCTGACCTAATTTGCAATTTGATTTTTCACAATATTTTGCATAAACTTGCCTTTGTACACAAATTTCGAAGGCCGATAAACTTACACGTAAACATCGTGAGACAGTTAGGAACGTGCCGTGAAACAATAGACTACAGTCTGATTAACCCTTTTGCACCGGAAAACTATTTATATCGCCACGTGCCGAAACGAGGTGAACGTAGAATTAATTATTAAATGCAAATTTAAGCGATATCAAGGAGATATGGCGTGAGCGATGTCATATCTTCGGAGTCAGTGTGTTTTTGCTTTGAGCATAATGCGTCGAAAAATTAAAAAAATATATTGTAGAGAACAGTATTCTATTAAAAAAGGCGCCATTGTTTGCATTATGCCCGATGGCAAAGAATTCTGCGCAGCGCGTAAATATTTATACAGAATATTGAACTAGAAAAACCGCTATTCTATAATTTCCGATTGTTATCTTCTACAGACGACTAACACTTTTGGCATGTTCTCAGGTTGGTAGGGAAGGAATGAGCTGCAGGGATTCCCGGAAGCTGCATTAGGGTGAGTGCATTTTTGAATATTTGATTGATTTTAATTTGTATATTTCTCTGAAATACTCGTAGATAGAATTTTCTCAAGCACCATTTTTTTAATCTAAACATTTTATCTAAACATTTATTCAGCCGACTACTGAATTGATCGTAAAAACTTGTCTAAATACAAAACATGTAATACGAAGCATGCGTGAAATCTCGAAACTTTACAATTTTTCGCATTTTGAAAAGCTAAGTAATGTATCTCGCATTTTAATAATTCCTAGCGAAATTCAATTTAAATAGAGAGATATGATTTTGTTTTATATTGCGCATGTTAATAGAAAGTAGATACGCTATTCGAAAAAGAAGAGTAAACAATTATGCATTATCGCATAGAGATTCAAAGATCTTAAGATTCATAGATCTTAATCTATACTATCGGGTGGGCTGCACAAAATCACACGAACATGTATTGCTGATACGAAACATGTTTATTAAAAATCTACTATCATTCTTTACGTCTACTACAGTAAATATCACAGGTACACGTTTCTCTATCACAAGATTCTCCGCTCGATCATTTTTTTATACATATATTTGCGCCACGTAGGATGCGAAACGGACGCGTGGAATCACCGAAATCACCGCCTCGTAAGGTCATCCGTCGTCGTTGTCCCACATCCGATGATTCTTGACCGGTAGAAAGACTTATACAACAACGTTACATCGGCGAGAAAATAAAAAGAAAAAAACATCCTCGATAAAAGTATGAAATAAACAATAGAAAACATCTAACTGTCGAGTAAATTAAAGCTTCAGCCGCGCGCGGCCGTGAATAAAACTACGTATCGAGATCCCAGTGCTGTCCGACTTTTGCGGAACATTATCGAAGTTGCTGGTGGCAGAACGTCATGGGAGACATAACATTCGGCTCGGTACGCGTCGATCCGAGTGCCTTTGAGCAAATGGAATTCCTCTTAAGTCTAAGTGATCTTTGTATCGCACGGGATAGACTCTTCGTTCTTCCTCCTTGCAACGTCCGTTCCGTTCGGATCACAGAGAAATTGCAACACCGGCGTCGATAGTTTGTGAATCTTTCGGATTCGAGATCTTCTTCTTTCGCCAGTTTACTCGGAAACTTCGGCGAGTTTGCCGTGTCAAGAACGTTTACCAGGGCCGCCAGATGGGTTCGTTCGGCTTGGCCACCTGCAGAAGACCCTGGTAGCTCTGGGAGATGACGTCGATGTCGGTTCGCACCGGGGACGGCTGGCTGGATGCTGGCGTCAACGGCATCGGATATTCATCGGCGCTGAGCTCGCTGGTGGGCGAAGGCGAGGACTGTGGCGCGGTTACGTGGATGCTCAATGGGCCGGTCTTGTCCATGGAGTTAAGCTTGTGTCCGAGATGCGTCATCAGCTTGGTGCCGAGGGCAACGTCGACGCCAGGAGTGGCGGCTAAGCAGCGACTGACTTCGTTCGCGCAGTGCGTATAACCGGCGCGGAAGCGATCAGCGTCGATCACCGGGTTCGCCGAGAGACGCTGTTGACGCTGGAGCTTGTGCAAATGACGCACTGTCAACTCCAGAATGTCTGCTTTCTCCAATTTCGCCACGTTTTCGCCGTCGCCGGCCAACGCGGTCACCATCAGATCCTTCAGTTCGTCCAAGCAGCGATTGATGCGCGCTCGACGTTTGCGCTCCAGCATCGGCTTCATCACCTGTAAAACGAACGAATCGTTATAGATCGATTATTATGCTTAATGTTTAAAGAAATTTTTATACGAAAGAAAAATTTCCCATAAAACAATTCAAATTTATTGCTGAAGGAAATAAAGTTGCAAATTAATTCGAAAGTCACGCGACGATCAGAGTGCGATTGAATTTTTAAGATATCAACATGACACCTACCTTCCGATACTGATACGTCCTGGAGATCGGTTGCTCCTGTCCATCAGCTATAATAATCTGCTCGTGCATCTGCATGGTTAATCCTTTTCTTGCGACACGGTCAAAACTTCACTTAACTGTATATCGACTTATCGCGAACGCAACCTCTTTGTGCTATCACAACGGTTCGTCGAACTCTAATCGTCGCTACGATTGCGAGTCACCGCGGTTGGCGGAAGGAAACGTGCGTGTATCTGGACAACACGTCGGTCTCCGAGCTTCGACCTTCGAGTGCCCACGAACAGAGCGTGATTGTAGCCGCGATCAGGCAAGGCTTCGACTTATATAGGCAAGGGCCCCCATGTGAACGGGGCGAGGGGAAGGGTATGGGACCGCATAGTGGGGACAGGCCTTCCGTGGGAACGGTCCGTAGAGGTTGGTTCCCAAGCAAGCACACCACCTGTAAGCGGCAGCTGCCAGACACGCGCCCACACCAAGCCATCGTCACCGTTCTTGCGTCCTTGTTGCACCTAGTCGTGGCGTAGAGTCGATGCTCTCTACCTCGGCTGATCGTCGACGAGTGGTCGTGCTATGGTATGCGCGGCTCGTAATCGTCGTTCTCCTTCTCTCTCTTTCTATCCCTCTATCTTTCACTCCTCTCGTTCTCTTCACCGTTCCGCTTTTCTCTGTTTCTCTCTTTCGCTTATTGACGCGTATTTCCACGAGCGCTCATACGGAAGGACTAGATCTCGACCAACGTCCTCCTCTCCTTGCCTCAGGGCAAAATAGAGAAGCCGTCTCATTCCCGCGTGTAAGGTGCAGTTTCTTCCATCGCAACCGCAGCTTCCATGCTCGTGCTGGATCTTCTTATCGTGATTCCGCATCCTCCCCCCTTCTTCCTAGTTTCTTTTCTCTCTGTCCCTCCTCGCTTCTCCCGTTTCGACCGATCGAGGAGCGTGCTGGGCACAAGTCCGGCGCAACTCCGGCGCGTGATTGCAATCCCACTGGCTACACAATGTTAAATCGTGTGCCGTGTGCCTCTGTATGTGTGTATTACATGCGCGTATTCCGTAGCCGTCCGACCCGGTCAACGCCGTGGAATGATATCGCGACCATCAGTGGCGCGATTGATCGATCGTTTTACGCGTATTAACGTAGAGGGGAGAGGAAAATCGCGGTTGAGCTCGATAAAGCTCGTCGTTGCAAGGGGGTATAACAAATCGGTCGTTACATAGCCGGTCGTGTAACAGAGCGAGACACGATTAATTAATCTTGTTTCCAACGCCGATTATCTATCTTCGTTTCCGAGTAGCACGCGCGTTTCACGGCGAGTGAATGGGTTTGAAGAGCGAATTAGATCTTAATATAATAATTCGTTTGCTACACTTTATTTTACCGATTATCATGGTTGGGAAACAATTACCCTTATGCCTCACAATTACGACATGGATTGTTAATTTTCAAAATTGATTCAGAAATTGATAATTTTTTAAATTGATTCTTATCTAAAAGAGTTCTAATATTCATTGTTAATATATGACACAATGTTACGTTTATTGCTAAGTTTATTCTACTGTCGCGATACATTATTAATATCAAGATATTTATTACAACATTAAATTGAATAAAAATTACTTAAAATTTAATTAAATAAAAGTAATTTTAACATTATTTTATCTACTATGAGTGTGATCGATATCGCAAATTCAAAAATTACGCTCACAAAATACGTAATTTCAGATTGCAACTACAAGTATACGACATATAAAAAATCAAGTCTTTTTGCTTTGATTTTATTATTATCACGCTGCTTCTGAATTTCTCGAGCAGTGAAGTGCGATATTTCGCTGATTGCCTCGATTACGCTAATTATCGAGTGCATGAATAGTAATTACAAAAGACCAAAAGCCAAAAATTAACGACGCGTGGATACGCAAAATGTTGCTCTCGTATAACAACGGAGTGGATGAAATCTCTTTGTTCGCGTAACCTATCGTCGACCGATGAAAATTGGCTGAAAGTGAACCTCCGTGGCCTTAATTTCGCAGAAGATACTCATAAAATCATCCTCCCGGATAGTCATCGTGTGAACAAGTATCTCGGACGCGCGCGCGAGACACGTTTCCACTTCGAGATACTAATTTCGGCAAGCCACCGGCTGAATTATATCCTATACGACTCTCTTTCTTCTCCTCCTTCTGCTCCTCCTTCTGCCTTTGCTGCCTCATATCTTTTTCTTTTTTCGCTCTTCGTTCGCTCGTTTTTCCTCCGTCTTCCTGTGTCCGACCGGTCACTTCGCTTATTTTGCGGTCGGAGCTTGGATACTTAAACGTCGTTCGCACCGAATAATTACGCACGCTCATTTCGAACTTCTCTCGTCTCTTTCTCGTGTCTCTGCGACCTAGCAATCTCTTTTCCTTCTCTTTCTTCTTCTTTGTCCACTCCATCATTATTTTAGTCTTTTTCTTTTTTTGTGCTATTTATGTCTCTTTTTGCTACCGTGACTTTTACAAAGTTTCCTGCTCTCTCTCTTTTTCTCTCTCTTCTCAATCTTCTTTCCTCTCCCTATTCTATTTTCTTTCTTGACACACTCTCCTTCGGCCAATTGCGCGTGTCGTTAACGAGTAGTGGTATTTTGATAGAATCTGACGATTGTAAGATAACTCTCCTCGTAACTCGTTTCCTGTTTCGCTCGTTTGCTCCGCTACTTCGATCGGATCTCTTCGTACCCGTGCGACCTCGTGGGATCTAATTAGCGTGATGTTGCCAGGACTTAAGTGCCTGAAACACGGTGTGATGTAGATGTAACCACGAAAGCCGGGCGCGTTCAGTGAAAGCGGATCGAGTACAATTTCCGAGAATAGCTGATGACGCACGATCTGTCTCGATTTTCGCATTTTTTCGCATTATCTTCATTTGACATGTTAGAGAAATCAGATTTGATTTTGTAATATGTTATTGCTTTGATAATGAGTATTGTAATAATTGAAGTAATTGAAATTAAAGAAGAAGAACTTGATTTTAATTGCTCGTATTACGTAACCAAAAAGATATATTAAAAAGAGATATTAAACTCACCTATTTACTTATCAAATAACTTTGATCAGAAAATGTCAAATGTTTAAAGATATCTAAAAATACATTTGCATATATTTGGATATCTAAATACCATGCGTGATTACACGAAACATCGTGCAGATATGCAAAGTTACATCGAAATAGATAGCATGTCGTAATCGGAAGTTTTGCCTAATGTTCCGTTGCTACGAAGTGCTAGCACATTCAACCAAATGCACTTTCTACACGTATAATGCTTATTGCGTCATTTGTCGAGATTGAAGTCGTGGAATTTAATAGCGTATTAGTCGAATGGCGAAAGTTGAATGGCACGCGAACCATTTCACTAATTTTGACGATGCCACAAAATATTTATGTTTCGTATTATGTATCTTTTGATGTAATCGACAAATTCGAAAGATAAAATACATCTATATATAGATATTCTAATAAGATATATATATGTATGTATTTTTATTAAACTTTAAAACTTTCTAGAAATCTTTTAATCCTTGAAAAAAATCTAAAATAGCGTGAGTTGTCGCAACTTGTCACAGATTATCGTTATAGATTCAAATATCTAATTTCCCTTTATCTAATTTTATCTAATATAAATATTAATAAATAGTTTTATTTGTTAATAGCATTTATTTATTAGTTTATTTATTTATTAGTTAATAGCATTAATAAATAGTTTTATTTAAAATTCTTGTCTCTTTTTGTACATGCTGTATATTGCATATTTTACATATTTTTTAATACAGTAGGTGAGAAAATCATTTGGCATTTAAATACTCGGAACAGAAGATATGGATAATCGATCTGTCGAATAATCGAACAATTACATTTTTTATTTTGTCAGTTATTTTTCGTCTAGTGATTTGTACACGTAGTTTTCGATTAACGATTACTTGTATGGCTAACGATCATTATAGTGATACATTTCAAAGAGTCTTAATATAATGCTTCGTGTTCCGACAATTTAAACTCAGTTCCATTTCATTATACGTCATTTCTGCTAGACACGAGCGCACGCGCTCATGTATAATATCTCGAGTGTGTCAACGAACAATACAGAATTGATTTCAACGCTGTTCAGCACCCTTCGCACGTGCTCACGCTACAGCACGTGGCACGTGGCACGTGGCTAATGTAATGAACGGAAGGAAGGAAATGGTACATTTAGTTATAATCGATTAAAAATCGATAAACAAATTATAATTATAATAAACAAATTATAATTATAATATAAAGAATTGTACTCAGATATTTTAAACACAACAAAAAGTTATCGGAACAAGAGCTACGGTAAGCTGTATTTTATTAAACAAACCATCTTTATCTATAATAGTAATCAACCTCTCAATTAATTTAGCCATACAATCTTTTTTAATCAGAAGAACAGGATATTTTTAAATAAAAAATATTTTCAACGCTTTGGAATCTGCATACAGGATGACATTTTCAAAAATATTCGATAATTATTTCGGATTCCGAATTTCTTGAGTCCGCAATGCAAATCACAATAAAAAACATGTTGTGATAAACTTCCTGACGTCAAGGCGATTATGTCACGTCTCGCATATGTTAATCATAATTGATAATAAGAGTCTCGACGCCAGAATCGATTATTAGCACACGGCGTTCCGACAAAGTTTCCGTCGTTGCGGCAACTTGCAGCCGACAGATGCGGCGACGCATGAATTTTCTCACACTCGTCGCGGGGTTTTTACTTTCCCAGGTTCTCTCACACGACGGTGGTGCACACACGCGTGCGGGGTCGTGCGATCGCGTGCTCGGAGAGATAGAGAAAGAGACTTATTAGTAAGTACATCAGCTGTTCGTGAACATATGTCGCGAGTCGTTTGGCTCGTGCCAATGAAATCGTGATCTCTCACCCCGAGCCCTTCCCTTATATTCTCGGGATATCGACTACCCTCCGTAATGCCGATTCACACGCGTCGACTCGTTCGCGTGTAGTCCTCCGAGGAGGCCGAAGGTAAAGGTCAGGAACAGGTCAACATTAATGGCGACAGAGCATTTGGCATTAATTAGATAGCGCCCCCCCGTGAGAATTTCTCTTATTTGTCTCCGATTGGTTCTATTTCGCTGCGCGTGGTTCGTTTTGAACGACAGCCACAAGATAACAAATAATTAGTCATTTTGAAAAGTGGACAGGTTTATGATTTTAATACAAAGATCGCATTATAAGGGCATATCAACTTTGATAGGTGTCATTATTATCGAAGTTATGTGTTTTGTTTTTTATCATTCTTTAAATATGAACATTAGAAATTATTATTATACAGTCGGTACTTGTCAATACTATTAACGGAGCAATACGATGAACCGTAATCTGTTAAGACAATCTTACAAGGCTACAAGGTGCCTGATTCTGAATTATCGTGAGAAATCAAAGTAAGACTCGTGCTCGATTAATTTCCTTTGTTGAATGGAGTCGTTCTTGATCGTGTGCGCACAGTTAACGATGCTCGCGACATGACACAAATGACCCTCTGACCTACTGCGTGAGTAAAGTGACCGTAAAGCTGCATAAGAAGCGACCGCAGTGTAGAAGGAAAAGAGGAAGAAGAAGTGAGAGTGAAACGTTCTCACGGGAGCGTCAGGGCTCACCTGGCGCCACGTGTGCGCATCGAGTTGCTGCCGTGCACTTCGCCCTATTTAAATGATCTTTCTACCCCGATTTCTTTCCTTCCTTTTTTAACAATATTGCCCCAACACTACGTGGCACGTGCTTACAATACCGGCACACGCCGACGTTACTTCCGTACGCGCGGCCTTTCACGGCATCCCAATTGCATCCGGTAGAACCTGAATCGACCGGCTTCTCGTGACCTTCGACCTTTCGCGTATTCGTGACTCATGGCGTAACCCGTTCTCCATTGCAAAATTGGAGTAGCCTCCAGCCAACAGTTTGAACTTAGAGTTATCATTTGCGTATATATCGGTGTAATTTATTGCATGCGTGTTGCGGTGAATTTCTAGATGTAATAGAGTTTCAATAAAACACGTTTAAAGATGGATTTGAGCGGATGGAACAAATGGAAAATTATGTGTCGAGAAACTCTGGGGCAGACACGTGTCTGTGTGGCACGTGCACCAAATCAACGAATGAACAATGCCGCCTATATGCCCATCGATGTTCATTTACAGACTATTATGTGACTGTCAATTGATGTTTCAGCGAATATAAACTGTCCGATGAAGTTCCATTGAGAATTAAGTTGCGATATATCGTGCGAGTAAATTGCAAATTTTATGTACATTAACCGCTCAATTCCAAATCTATAAATTAATACTCATAAGCATCTTTGTATGTTATGAAAAGTGAATTTTGCGTTGTTATAATTAGAATTATCCAGATAATAATCTCGATTATGTTTGTTACATCTCGTTTTCATGTATCATACTTTCCGATTCGAACATACAATTCTAATGCATCGAGAAACACGCGAAAAGATTTTATGCGGTGGCTCGAAATCGATTTAAGAAGTCTCAGATTCTGAGTCGGTCGACCATTGTTTGTTGGAGCGAAAGGGGCCTCGAAGGCGTCCTTTGTGGGCAGTCTCAAGCCCTAAGATTGCGCACGTGCTCGGCTTTCCCACGCGTATATAGCACGCAGCCGGTCTGCGTTCGAAAGGGAGAGGACACCGAGACGGGAGAAAGATGGGGCACACCTTGGGCCCCATTGTGTCGAGCACGGGTCCTGAGACAGTGAAAATTAAAGGTCTTCTCGACGACCCCGCACCCACGGAGTCCCGACCGCGCAAAATGACAGTGCACGCGATTGTACGACGATAGTTCTCGATTAGTAAACGATCCGATGGAATACTTTTTACGATCAACGACACGGAACGGATGACGTATCAAGCTGGACACTCATTTGCGACAATAGCAGAACGCGTGGTATGCATTATGAGCATAGTAATGACGGATTGACGCACACGCAGTGTCCGCTCTTCGCTTGATAAACAATATTAAATCCGCAATTTACGTCAATGCCATATTTACAATTGTTATTCACACGTTAATATTTTTAATTTTAATTATTTTAATTTTTGTTTTTTTTTTCCTATAAATTGACGCTTTTTCTTTTTATTTTTTTCTTTATAAGAGAGAGAGAGAGTAAATTGTTCAAAGAACTTTTCCTTACAATTCAATTTTTCCTATTGGATTTGATGTCTTGAATTTTTCTGATTCTGTAGTATCTTATTAGAAATTCCGATTTATTTTAGATTAAATTTTAGGGATCTTTAAATATCAAATTTGACAGAATTGTGAATGTAAAAATTTCACATTTTTACGCGATTTATATGTATTATAGACTATAAGAGAAAATACAGATAATTTTGTGGAATTTGTTACTTTATGATAAGCCATCAAAGCGAAAACGAAAAGAATATGTCTGTGACTACTTTGATATTAATTATTTTGCGAGACATTTTTAAGCAAGTGATTGACAGGAAGTGAAAAGAGAAGCCTCAAGTCAGAAATTAAAAATATAAGATCTCTCTTCAATTTTTCATTGCTGTTTTCTCTCATTGCGAACGGTGACATGTCGTTCAAATCGTCATACAAATTATCGGCGATTTTTTATTAAAAGCCAAAAGGTTTCATGACTTGAAAAGTTCTGTTTATTATTAATGATGCGAACTGTTTAAGCTGGTATCATTAGTATCTCGTTAAATGTCTCATTAATACATCGAAATATATGTAGAAACCAGATTATATTTCTTGTTATATTGTGGTATTTCTCATTAGAGAAGCGAGTCTCTTCAGTAATTAATAGGATTAATATAGATCTCTTGCGATTTTGCGATATTATAGATATATTTTAAAATAGTTTTTGCAGTTTGATATATGTTACCGTTTGTTTAAAAAATTTATTTAACCACGATGGTACACAAAATAGTACACGACAAGTTAATGATGCGCAATCAGATAAGCGAGGAATTAATGCTAATTCAGTAACAAACAAACAAATGAGGCGCCATAAAGCTATTTTTTTAAATATGAAATATAGTTAACAAGATATTTTGAATTTCTATCATAATATTTCGAAAGTGCTTGAATTACAAAAATTATAAAAATAAGTGTAGAACTTTTATCTTGTCGTTGCAAAAAACTTGCTTTCAATGAACTTTATGTATGATAATTTGTTCCTATTATTTTCTTTATATTACATAATATTATATATAGACCTGTTTAATGATATTTTGTTTACGCATGCGTAAAACACTTAAGAACAGCAAAAATTCATTTCCCGAATTGCATGACGCAGCTTTCAGCAATGCAATCGTGAATCTAATCTCAACGTGTCCCCAGGTTGACAGGCGGCAAGGATTTTTTTTTTTATCGAAATTCCAATGCAGCTTACTCATCGTTCTCGTAATTTTCTTGGAAGTTGAGATAGGGCTTTATAAGAAAATCGATAAGATGACTGGTCGGAAATTTTAATGTATGCTCGATGAACGACGGTTCTAAACTTTGAACGTCGCATAATTATCTACCTCCTTCTCTGACGAGATTCTCAGATGAACTCCCTTTTTAATCTCATTTCGATTCCTCGTACGATATAGATTAAACGAGTATCGGATGAAGTAAGAAAATTGCAGAACTGTCGATCGTGAGTGGAATATTTCGAAACTTCAATTTATTAAAGCGATATACGGACTCCGATATACGAATGAGGAAATATGCACTTCGATCGTGTTTTTGTAACTTAAGCAAGGTCTCTGACAGACCGTATTAATGACGTGAAATTTTTCGCGTGAAATAAACAAATTTAGGCTGGCAGAAATATTCACTAAAATATTCATATTCAAAAAAGAACCTCACAATTTAACACAATTTAATAACAGAGTTTTAATTCCTCGGACGAGAAAAACGAAAGCGATGATGTTAAGAAATGTTAATAAAAAATTAGTATGTTAAAAAAAGTCAGAAAATATTTATAATAATAATATAAAATTACCTATATATAATAAAAAGTATAAAATAAAATAATGTAAAATTATTGTATAATGGTATTCCATCTTAAAATTCGATGCAAATTCTTACATTGAACAACTAGTTTAAAGCCATATAATTAACGTATACATATTTTATTTTTCGAGAAAATATTTTAATTTCATTATCAGTTCTATACATGGGAATTCTATCATTAATTGTTCATAAATTAACTCATGACTTTTATCGATTTGATTAAATTTTATTGAAATAGAGATTCGTATAAATCAAATCCATGCCACATTCTTCATTTCGTATAATTTTTTCAGCGTGTCACTTGGCCTTTTACGCAAGAGTAGACCTAAATTTCACGACTATCTTACCTTTTTCCCTGCGCAGTGAAATCGCGGCGGAATGGCGCGTAAAACGGCCGTTTCGCGCTCAAGCGCGACGCGCGCGTGATTTTGCTTTTAATCGTGCCGGAAGCCGTCGTTAAGGGGCATCCGTTAATTAGTCCTCTGCTCCGGTCATCGGGCAAAAATTATATACCTGTCGCGGCCGCGACGCGCACACGCGGCCTGCGGGCATCGCGGCGCGCCGATACACGCGCGTGCACGCATACACACGCGCCCGACACACGCGCGCATTAATATACTCGCACGAATGAATGGCGCTTGGTCGGCGCTGCCGAGCGGGCGGACGGACGGGCGGATCGACCGGACGGACGAATGGAGGAGAGAAGAGCAGGCGTATCTCTCTCGTTCCTGGACTCCGAGATCTAACTACCACCTGCCTCATTTTCCCACGAGCCCCGAGCAAACCTCTCGAATACCGATGAGATAGACGAGGACGAATCGTCCGCCGGTGCGACAAGGAGAAGCCGATCGCTGCGGCAATGAGCGAGACGAGGATGGGACAAGATGGTGGTCTTCTCTCCGGCAAGCAGGAACGAGATACTCCGGGGATATGGGCCCGTCAACATACGTATGCGCGTGTCTGTATGCACGCGCTCGCGCGCGCGCGCGCGGGAGAGGAGATCTTGAAACGTCGGGCAGGTAGGAACACGTGCTGGCACGAGGTGAGTCAGACGCGCGGGAATATCGGAGCGCGCCCGCTCCGTTTCTTTTCCTCTCGCGCAAGTTGCGTCGTCCGTGCACTTATCCACCGGTCCGTGCCTTCTGTTTGCCTGTTTGACAGATCTTTCTTTCTTATGTATTAAAATAAGAAAATACGAATCGAAACTATCGCTCGCCTATTCGCTAGAAGATTGTTACAACCTCTCTCACATCTCTCCTCTCTTTTATGCTCTATATATATATTTTTTATATTCTATGTTTTTCTTTTTATGAAAAGTTACTTGTAATAAATAGATATGTTCACCGTACTATGCCGAGAGCGTAACACGAGCGAAATTGCGCGTGTAACAATGCAGGGAATGTCACGACTCTGGTAATTACGTGTTGTGTATCTCGCGCGTTGTTACGCAAATACGCCGATACGAATACGCGCCAACGTGAGGAGCAATGAAATATTCTCATGCAGATCTCCCAAAGAGATAATGTACTGTCATGTTTTCTCCCGTGAACTCGTCGATTTCAAAATTATAAGAGCCTGCGAGGAATCGATTCGCCGTAAAAGATTTTCAATTTATCTTATTGACTAAGTCTCTTCTGACGCAATATTTCGAAAAACGATAACTCTGCATTAATATGCGCAATCAATATGCAGATTTTATCATAACAAATGATATAATTATCAATCTTCATTAGATTTGTCTTTCGACTTTTTCAAATTTAATTTTGGAATTATAATTATTGCAATATTTTAACATCTGTATTGCATTAATTGCTCATTAAACACATTTTAATCAGACTTTTACTAAATTATAAGAATATAAAAGAAAAATATAAATAAATAGATAAATAAATAGATAAATAAACGAGCAAGAAAAATAAGATGTAGCATTAATAAATCTTTAATCCGACGAGAATCTGAAAATTGGAACGTTTCGGCTTACTTAGCCATCATCAGCCATCAAATATAATAATTTTAAACCTACATAGTAAACAAAATTAAATGTCATAATAACTGTAAATCGATATATTAGCAGTTCGAAAAAATAACTGTTAAACTAACTATAAACCTCAATGTATTAACATTTCAAAAATTATCTTAAATTTTAATGATTTTTGAGGTCTAAAAGTAAAACTAGTAAAAAATCAAGTGAGAAATAAAAGTAAAAAGTTCAAAAAACCAAAGACGAAGGAAGAAAATATATTGGGTAACTTACAATAAAACAATATGTATACCAAATATACCAGATTGAAATTTATACAGTAAGCGAGCGGTGTGTTAGCGCCCATCTCGTATGACGTTTGAAATATAAGTATATGAACATAGTTCTGTATTCAATCTCGGTTAATCGCATTAGTCACATTAGTTCCTAACGTAATAGAGGGATTTAAACGAACAGTGATAATATTCGAGAAAAAACACGATGAACACACCTGTCTTCACTAAATCTTCTATTCCATTGGATTAGATGAATTTTCATAGATTAGCTATCATGTCTTCGATCAAAATCTGTCACGTCACAGATCCATTTTCTTTTCTTAACTCTTTCACGCTTTCTTCTTCCTCGATGCGATTAAGTTAAGATGATTTCCAAAGATTTATTAAGAACTTGTTCTTCGGTAACAACATGTAGAAAGTGTATATCTTTATATATATATATATATATATATATATAGAGGGAGAGAGAGAGAGAGAGAGAAAATAATTTGGATTTATATCTTATATTGATAATTTTTAAGTGAGTTCAGTTCTCAGGATCTTTCAGCGTCGCAACAACTTGCCCTATTATTATATTTAATGTAAAAACTGTAAAAACCGCTCCTTAAAAATTGATCGACGAACATTTTCGACTAAAACGGTATAATTTCCGGCGATTTAACGGGTTTTTCTTGCGCGAATAAGGACGAGGACGTTACTTAATTTGGCAAGACTTAATTCAACGTCACGAAAGCATCGCGATATCGCAGAAGAAAATCCCTACGAGAAGCAAGCACGCGAGGCAAGTAGCATCGTTAAAACGGTAAGAGGGACCCGGCTATTAAAGCGTCAATAATTGAATGGAACCGCCCCGTCAGTCATCAATGTATTATTGCGATGCCGATCGATGTCGGATCGTACTCATTGACGGTTTGAGACCACGCGAGATGATATTGCGAAATCGGATTGATACCAGCATAACTTCGATTTTTCGTCCGCCTGCAATCCACGATCAGGTTTTAATTTATGCAAGAGATTTCGCGGAAGTAAATATTTTGGCGCTGTTTTCTTCGTAACCTCGACTTCGACTTGAGAAATATTTTTTTATGCACTATAATGACTGCCGCGGAGCAGGTATTTATTAGATGATTCTTACAACATCATATTTTATTGAATTTTACAAGGACATGTATTTTTATTCCACAAGTTTAAGATTTTGTTCATTATTGTTGAAGAGTGAAGAAAGAAATTTGTCATCGAAATAAAAAAATATTATTATTGATATTAATAATATTATTACACATTTTATTCAGTTTGAACATTTTTTAAATATTTTTCATAGTTTCGCGCTAATATTCATTTGAATTAGACGATATTTATTCGTAATGAAAAGAAATTAATACACCAATCGTAACGAAGCAACTGATATAGAGAACATTCGTTCGAAATCTAATTTACCTCTCGTGACGGTCGAGATATTCACTATTATTTATTAAAGCCGTGTTTTTTTGTAGGCAACTCACGTCGCGCGTGGTTGTTGGGAATTAAATACCTATCTCGGATAAAAATTGTTGGGATATCAGACGGCGATTAATTGTTTTGTACACGCCATGCTGAGTGTTTTGCACGGATCAAGAACTCGTTCGGTGAGGCCGGTTTTTCTGGCTAAATGAATTTTTCGTCGTTGTATTATGATTATAATTTAGAAAAGAATAATGTGAATTTTTAAGTCGAAAAGATTTAATCTGTGCTGCCGAAACGTACTTACGCAACGCATTTTTTAAAACAATTTTTTACATTTTCTAATACGATCTTTGATCGATATAGACACGTTGAAAATAGTTCTTGTTCGCGAAAAAAACCGATGAACTCGCTAACATTCAATTCTTGGCTAATATGTTATTTTCTTCGGGGCTAAACAACGCAAGGTCATAGAAGCATTAAAACTTGCGATCACATTTTGATTTTACCACGATTTATCAAACTTTTACTGATTTCTTTATTTATTAAAATATTTTTTATTTATGAAATTATGTATTTATTTATAAAATTATGCTACAAGGACAGAAATGGACTAACTATGTTAAATTTAACTTATATAATTGATGACACGATGATTTTGGTTTTTAAGATAAGAACTGGAAAATTTCTTTTTTTTAACGGAATTTCTTTTTTACTATTTAAAGAAATATCTTTCTGGATTTTAATTAAAATATTTTAATTAAAATATTCGCATTATTACGGACGTGAAAGAATTTGAAGTACGTGATTTTGATTGTCCTATAACGTTTGAAAAATTTTCTGGCAAATTTAATTATATGAGATTAATTATATTAAGAATAACGAACGTGATAATAGCGCTTGTCAGTGGCAAATCCAGCGCATATGTAGAAATCAAATTCCCTGAAATTTGAAGAGGTTCCGACGTTATTAATGGCCGCTTATTTTTGTCGCTCTCGACGTGCTCCATATGGCACACTACGGGTGGCGATAGTATTCCGTAAGACGTTCACTACAAAGCGCCATTCACGATTCTGCATTTGTCTCTCGTGTGAACCGCGCCACGAGAGGATCCGGTTGTCGTCGTTGTCGTCATCGCTGTCGCATTCCTCCTCAAGATTTGACGCACGTGTTATCGGCGTCTTTTAGACACCAACTCCCTTTCGAGAGCCACAAAGCGTTCTTTCATTGCCTAATTAGGATGCTTTCTGGGCGCTCTTACGTGGCGAGTGCGCCTCTTTGATGCCGCCTTCGTCTGCCTGCCTTCTTACATTACTGTTTTCGGATTGATTAACGAGTCGGAAAAGGCCACCTTTCATGTTCTCGTCATCCGTTGCTTCCTTCCGTCTACAATTATCGTGGCGACCACGACTTTACATAAAATCCGCGTTAAATATTTTTATCGAAGTTTAACTTACGTTATTTCAAGTTATTAGAGTCATACTTAATATTGTAGGAACAATGTGTTATGTATACTTGGGTATTCGAACATTATACATTATATAGGCATTTCTTACACGGAAAGAACGATTTTTTGAAGTATCTAAAAATTTAGCTAGATACAGATTTGAAAATAAATAAATTTATTGGACTGTCAAAATAATTATGTAGAACGCTCGAGCATAATGATCAATGCTGCAAAAAGTTTCCAGTAATCTTGAACGTTCTATATAATTATTTTGATGGTCTAACAAAATTATTTTTAGAGATCTGTATCTATCTAAATTTTTAGATACTTTAGCGAAACTATTCTTGCCTTTATAGTCAGCAAAATATTAGAAAATAATAACAAGAAGTTTGAAAAAAATGTTGAATTAATGTTGCAATTAATGCGCTGATGTTATTACGCACGTATGTATAATAATTGTCGTACAATTATTACTCATGGCGACGCGTTCTCGACATTTTTCTTTATTAGACATTGATGTGGCATCTTAGCACGAGCCTTTCCTATGTAAACGTAACAGGATCTTGTACGGATGTTCCTCAGGTCCGCTTCTCCGAACGGCTTCGTTCTCACACTCTTAGACGTATTGAAACGCACGTCAGAAGAATTCACCCCTATGTGCACCACGAAGAGGGTGGATGTCAAAGGATCCCATAGAAAAATTAGAACCGTTCTCCTTTCAGGAAGTTTTTCTCTTTCTCTCTCTCTCTCTTTTCTTTCCCTTTCTGTCGAAGCGTGCAAAGCACGAGCGGCCTTTGAATACTGGTACTCCCGTTTCCGCGTTTCTCAAACTTGACCCCGTTACAAGAAGAACGTTCCCTTTCCTCGACTTGTCCCTCTCGTCGTGAAAAATATCCACCCCTTTGTGCCGAGAATTCGTTGCTGAGGGATGACCATGTCGAATCGCCCGTCATTTGCATTTTTGTCCGAGGTCGTTTGTACGAAAAAGTCTCCTGGAATTTTGAGGTGATGCATGCAGGTGTTCCGGTTTCCTGGAAACGCACATGCGAATTATCGTGCGTCGTTCGCGTATCTCAGTATTAATGGAGTAAAAGGACAGTCATCAGAATACCCGAGATTAACTAGTGATTGCAAGACACGGTAATTTTTTTTTCGAAATAATAAAGAATTCAAACCTCACTTGATACTCGTATTCTTTCGCATTCTTTAGTATAAATTTATAATATTTTTAAAACGTGATTATCGATGCTTAATATATATCTTAATATATATCGTGGCAAAATGTTTAATACGGTCGAGTTAACATAAGATTATTGAGAAAAAAATGAATCATTGGATATTTATAGTTGATTATTCTCTCTCTAGTAGATGTTTCATATTGAAAATACTATGTAGGTAATTCTTGGGGGAGGAAGTCTTCTCGAGATGGCGTGATTCATATAATTATGGCGCGATCAACAGGTAGTTGCCTACTTTTCTGACTTATTTAAGATTCTCTTTCTACCGGACACGATGCATTATGTACAGGTTCGTTAGAGCAATTTACAAGGGTGACGATGGGACGAAAAATAGGGGGATAACTTTTTATATGTATATGTGTGTATATGTGTATGTGTATGGTGCAAAGTCGCGTATCTCTACTGTACTGATTTATTGACGGCAATTTCTCGGAGCTGTTAATTATGCTCGCTTAGTGAACAGCGTTTAATGTTTTTTACGGGCTAACAGTATGTCAAAAGTCAAGTGAGCCTTAAATAACGCACTTGTACAATTAGATATTCGTTGTCCTCGATTTGTTTGTGCGGATAATTGATAAAGATTACAGATCGAATTTGAAATAGCAGTCATCTCGGAGTGATTACTTAGTCATATCGGAGGATGAATCACTGGAGGATGAATGTGAAGTCTTCCAAAATTATTTTGTTAATAACTTTTTTACTAGAAGTGTGCAAAAAAATGTTATTTTTTAAATAGTGGGGGATCAACTTATGGGGTGAATGAATCAAATTATTACGCATCACTTGTTATCGATAGCTATTTAATGGCATCTTTAAAGAGATTACTTATATGTGAATACTTACCTAATATTTTTACATGTTCCAAATAGAGCATACATTAAAAAAAAGATTAGTTCGAGAATATTCAATATTCCTCGAGTAAATCTGATAATTTTTGTATTTTAAATTTCGCTCCTTTAAATTACAAAATTTAGGGCTGCAAATTATTCGTACTCTTCAGATGACTAATTTATAATTAGTCATCCTCATTATTCGTGTCGCTCGTAGTCAGCACGAGGGAGATATCTAAGAAGAAATCCCTCAAAAAGAACCTCGAAAAGTCAATTTCCAGGGGAGCGAGGTAGGGTGAGCCTATGAGGGAGATCGTAGGGCTTGGCGCGAAAAATCAGCGCGCCAAGCGAGATCGCCGCGGGCGATTGTAGAGCGATCGCAGTTTTACACACCTAGTCGCAAATAAGTGTGTGCGAGGCGCGCATTTAGCGCCTGAGGCCCTTTCACGATGCACGCTTATGCGAAGATATCGGCAGCTGGCCCGGAATCGTGAGAGACTCGGGCAGATGGCCTGCCCTGAAATCCTCCACGGCGCTCGCGTGTACGTGCACACGACCACTAAGGATTCTCCGCACGCCTTCCTAAGGAAGGAACCACACTGAGGATGTTTCCCACGGACTCCTGCAGCCTTCCTCTCATCTGTCGTATTACTCGGCCCTCACGAATGTGCCCCGCATTCTGCTGGCGTTCCTCCTTCTCCCCTTACCCTATTCGCGTCTTAGATCGGGGGTGTCGACATTTAGTCGCTGTCGGAATCATGATTGTTACCGATCATTATGACGCGGTTTTGTTTAAATTGTGGATGGAATAAACATAATTAGTCTGTGATTATATATCTGCACAATCAATTTTAATTAAATAAAAAACTATCAAAATTAATCAAAATATCATCCAGTAATATCCATATTATTGTATATTTTTGCATATTTCTTAATGCAAATTTATTTATTCTTTTATTTTCTCTTTCTTTCATTTATTATTATAATTTATTATTACGTTATTAAAATGTAATTTATTCTCCAAGATAGAATAATTGTTACATCACAATTATTATTACTAGCTCGGAGAAGAATATAAAAACTTATCAGTACATATCTTTTTATATCTGCATCAATATATATCTGCATGCGATTACATATTTATCGCGATTGTATTTTATGATTAAAGAAAAAAGAAAATACGCAATTATAATTTATCATCGAGAATAACATACTATAAATAGTCCGTAAAATGCGTAATATGGCCACTAAATTGTAAAAAAACACATGGTAAAAAGTCATGCGGTTATGAGCGCGTTCTTGAAACACGTGCGGCAAAAAATATCGACGTTCGATGAGTAAGGTGCATATCGCACGCGTGCATATTTGCCGCATATTCACACGCGTCGTACGCACACGCGCGGACCCTCGCTCGAGAGCCGGGAATTAAGTGGGTGGCTAAGATTGGGTCTCATTTACTTTATCCGTCCTGCTTCACCTCGTTTACCTCTTCCTCTCGACTCGACCGTCACTCTGCTTTTCGTTCTCTGTCCTCCGTTTGTTCCGCCCTCTCAAAGGGGAGCGCGGAGCAAGGAGTGGCGGACGATTAAGAGAAATGACACGGTCAAGGAGCGAGACAGACGCTGATTGCGGAAGAGACCGGCATCGCCAGTGCGACTGAATGATGCACACTCACGCTCGTATCTAATCGCTTCTCACACACACCGACGCGTCTCGTAAACGCAGCTGGACGTACAAGTGATATCATCGTGTACATCGGATAAAATGAATTCTTTGAGAGGGGGAGGGAGTTTAATTTTAATTTTTTATAAAATGTGTCATCAATAATATAATTTTTATACATATTCTGTACAATATTTGATGTAATTATTGCGAAAAAGATTTATATCAAGCTGTAATAATCTATATGTTTGTTGTAATGTTTTATTGCATTTTAAGAAAACTTAATTTGCAAAATTTCTTAATATATTATTTTTTACGACCGAATTATGTTAATGTTGTCGCGCAATATGCTGCAATCTGTGCTACATTTACACGATCAGCAATATTTCTATAATCAGCTACGCGAAAAATACAATAAATAGGCCGTGTAGTTATCTGATCTTAATTTATGTTTGTCCTGTTTTCTGCAACAAGCTTCACCCTTCTGGTCTGAGATTATCGCGTAATACGCATGATTGGACCGGATAATATTAATTGCTTCAACAAGATGATCAATTTTGCAAAAATGTAAGCTGTACTTTCTTTAGTTACACGTGTGTAATTTGAAATTCATGGAGCGGAACGAATTTGCTTATTATTTTGTTGATACCAGAGGAGGAAAGATATGAGTAAGTTTTATTTATGGCGTTTTAAACTTCAAAATTGCAGTGCTTTGCAATGTTGCTTTAGAGTAGTCAACATACCAGAAGCTCGAAATAAGTGCATGTTTTGCGCAAGATGAAAAATCTATCATCGTTCATAAATATTTATCTATTTTACTGATGTAAATTTTCGTGATTTATCGCATAATGTGATGTTGACGTCGTTTTAATGCAATTTCATAGGTATTATCAGTTTTTATAACGATGTGGCAAGTAACTTCCGTGATTAAGCTGTCAGTACGTGAGCAGAGAGATAAGTACATCCAACGTTCGCCCCTCTGGCAATCAGAAAAAAACTTAAAATAATAACATTCAATTTTTTCCTAATAATAATATGTTATTATATTAAATTAAAATTTACGAGTCGCAGATCATTCACTAATCATTAAAGATGTTAAAAAGTAAATTTTATTATTTTGTATATATTTTAATTAAGGAAATTTTTTAATTGAAGAAGTTTTTACGTTTTATTAGCTATACAAATTAATTTGGTGCATCTATCTTTAGTTAATTTCCGCAAATTCATTAGTGATGAAAAGTGGGCTTTTTACGACAATTTTCCCTAAAAGAAAAAAATTGTTGCTTGTTGGTGGTTGACTATTAACAATTGTGAAATTCAATATTTAAAAAAATTTTAGTGTGCAAAAGTAAGAGTACCGATTATTTGCACACTTAATAATAAATAAATAAATTGGGACCGCGAAGAGAAAAAAAATTGATTTTTTATATTTCCTATCTAAAAAAAGGCATGTTAAATCGATACTCGAATGTATCGAAGTCTCAAAGTTAATTGTTGCCGCTTTTTCGCGATTGGTTCTCTTGCTGCGCTAGCTTCGTGAGTTAACAAATGATAATTTGTAGATAATGCATTAATATACTAATTAATATATTAGTATACTAATTGTAGATGTGCGAAGATTATTAATGCAATTTATTTTTAAAAAATAAAAAACTAAATAGCGCGCGCGAAGCGCGCATCTGTGGAATTTAGTATATTTAAAAAAAGAATATATGAAACATATGAAACTATTGAATTTTAGAGCACTCTTTCAAAATCAAATCGATAAAGAAATCTACAAAGAAAAGAGAGAAAATATTTTTTAAGTCAACGACTTTCTTCTTATTTGAAACTTACATGATCTTCTTAAAAAGCTAAAAAGAAATTTATAATGATTATTATGCATGCATATTCATAATTGATTGCTGTCGCAAACAGCAATATAACGTTGTTATGAATTTATCGCGTCAAAACTGTCTCCTCCGTCGGACGATCGATCTAAATTTCTTGTTAACATTCCGAGAGTAGGTCGATTAATTCCACCACGTTTCGGCGAGGCCTGACAGATTGCCTAAATCGCTCACGCGTGTGTCGCAAACAAAAAAAAGAGCACCTATCTGTCGATCCATCGCGCGGGCAGTTTTGAAAGGCGGGCCTTGAGAAAGCGCGGCAAAAGGGCGCGCACGTGAGTGCACGTGGCGACGATCGTTCCCGAATCCCCGCACACGCGCGTTCGTGTGCGTATGCACATTGCGGAGGCTCAGAAACGCGCGCACCTCCTTCGTCCTTTTGAGATCTCTCCCACAAGGTGACGATGTACGTCTCTCTCTTTCTCTCTCTCTTTTTCCTTTTTTTTCTTACGAGCGGGACTGTGGGAATTCGGGACATGTGCCTATACACACGTCGCGCTCGCGCAAGGGAGAATGGGAGGGAATCCTTCTGGTGTTTGGAAAAAGAGCCCAAACGTTGAAGGAGGATGGCCGGCGGCGCGAAGGGTGGAAAGATGAGGCAGGGGTGGGAAGACGACCGGACCTACGCTGTCCACGGCCGCCATAAGGCGGCGAATCCATGGGAATATCGAGCATGTGCATCGGAGCCCGCTCGTGGGTTGCACGAGTTATAAGGGCTCTCCTTCTTCCTCCACATTCCTCTCTTCTACCTCAAATCTCCGGCTGCTCTTTGCACGCACGGCATTCCGAATCGCACACGAAGATTTCTTTTTCAACACGTGGCTACGTTAAAAGGGCGACGTCACCGGCCATTCTGCCCCCAACAGCTCGCGCCGGCCGCGTGTCCATCGCGTGAATGCAAGAGTCACATAGTTGCGCGAGAGTCTTTATTTAATTGGCTGAAATTTACATAATTGCTGTAACTTCATCGATCTATTAAAAAAAGGATTGCATTTATTTCATTGTTAGTTATTAATATTTTCGCATTGACAGCATTATTAGACTTTCTTTCAACAAATATTAGCAGTGCTTTAATTGCTTTATCAATAATGACTTCTTTAAAACATATCATTTTTCGAGAGAAAAAAGAGAGCTGATTATAATTTGAAAATGCGGACTAATTTTAATTAATAATTTGTCAATAATGTGTTTAATTGTTAATATTAAGTTGACAATAAGTGTCTAAAGTCGTCTAAAAAATTTTTAAGAGAAAATTCGTGGAGGATACAATAAGAGAAAGGATTAAATGTATCTAAATGCACATAACACCTTCGAAAACGTTATATTTAGATTGGCAAAACGATAAATAGAAGAAACGTGGCTGAAGTTATGCCGTTACGTATATTTAGAATAGAGGTATCCTCGCAGAGCTACACTTTATTATCGGAAACATACTCTCTAAATTTTCTGGAGTGAAATCTCACTCCAATGAGTGAAAATACTGCCACTCTGGAAATGGAGTGGCAGTATTTTCACTCGTTTTGAGTGAGATTTCACTCGTTCGGATAAGATTTCACTCCAGAAAATTTAGAAAGTAGCATAGTTAATACAGAAATAAAAATATATTTTAAATCATACATGATTGGATAGAATTAGATAGAAAGATAAAATTTGATTCAAATTTTTGATACATTTTGTTCAAAGTTCCGCAGTCGAATAGATATGAGAACCTCTGGTTTAGAGTAATGAGAACGTACGCAATCGATGCCAAAATAATCGGGACGCCGAAAAGACGCGTTGAAACAGAATTCAAGATCAAGCGTTATGTCATACACTCTTGATACACTCGTATGCATACACGTCACCGTATAAAAGTCCTGTTACTGTAGTAGTATTCGAGAGATACAAAATTACAGAACTGATGTAGTAAAGTAAAAATTTGGATAAAGTATTATTGAGCTAATGTCACTGATGTCGTAATTAATTGAGAAAAATTGAAAGTGCTTTTTTCTTATTGAATATTACATTCAGTTATCTAATTACATTATCAAATTAATTCGTATAATTAGGTGCATTCTCTTTCAATCAGAATGATAAAGTAAATCGTTCAAATTGCTTGCAATTATTTACAACATGTTTTAGTAAGGAAGATCCCGAATATCGCAAAGGGAAAACATACCTTTTACTGCCGCGCAGGGCTGGTTGCCTCACAATTTGCGTTATTCAATTCTTGCAAAAGTAACATTAAGGGATTATATCATTATGACGTTCTAAATGATTACGTATTTTCGGGAATATTTTAGTAAATGAAATAAATATGAAATGTAATTTTTATAGCTATATTTTAGCACTTTTTAAGAATATAAAAGAAATTTTTTTTAATTTTTTAAAGATTTTTTTGGCGAAACAGCTGATTGAAGTGAGCGCTTCGAAAAAATGCCTCGGCTGCGTAGATGATTTGGTCGAACTATGCATCTGAAACAGATAAATCAAAAAGATTGTTAAACTATACGTCGCTATCGTCTGAATTAGAATCAATCGAATTGGTAAAAAATTAATAAAATGGCGGACGTTTAAAAATAAAATTTCGAAATTTTCACTTTTTTTCATCATTTTTTTATAGGAAAAGGAAATAAAAAAATATGATTCTAATTCCAACGATAAGCATTGATGTGTTGAATAACATGTTAAAATTTCAGATCGATTGGTCGAGTAGTTTTTTTCGAAATCGTCTACACGGATCAAAAAGACGATGCTTAAAGAAAAATGCGTTTAAAGTTTTTTTTTTTTAGATAAAACGTATTTAAATAATATTTATGATGTTTGATCAGCGATGCCAGCTCCATACAGTTTTCCTTTTTTTTTTATATTCTTAGATACATTTGCTATCAGAAAATACAAAAAAAATTCGATTTTTTGAACCCATCACAGTGATATAACCCCTTAAACGCAGATACGAACACGCGTTAACGGGAATTTTTTTACCGGTTTCGACTAATTGTAAGCCTCTCTTTTATTACTTCACATCGTTCTTTGTAAAATATTTTGCAGGCGTGAGGATTGTGTGCTTCGAAAAATTACATGTTGCTGAACATGTTACCAAACACATGAGCATCATCGAGGATCGTCAAAGTATTTTTTACGAGGGAACCCGATGTTTTCTCTTAGCCGTTCTCTGTTTTTCTTCCGTCTCGAGATTCGAACGCGCGATATTGAAAAGACAGGGCCGAAGACCTCAATTGAAAAACTGGGACTGAAATCCGGGTTTAACTCTTGTCCAGAACAAAAACCATTTCCGCAGGATATTTCTAGATCGTCACCCATATTTCACAGAAAGCCGCGGAATCCGGAGCAAGGCGATAGTTCAACACATAGCGCTATTTTATCTGGGATTCTTGTTGTGCTGTAATAGCATTTCATTTCTTCTTGACTAGGGAAAACGTTTGGGAAAATTTGAAAATTACATTCATCAATTTATTGTTAATGCGAATTCTTTTGATTGAAGAAATAATTTAATTCTTCGAATCAAACTATTTAAGAAAAACAGAATCAAAATTTCGTTCGACGACAGCTTAGTGAAGAATTTAGATCATGGAGAGGCTTTTACTCTCTCTCAAGACCGAAAATCAAAGCCGTGGAAGTGCGGTCGTTAGGTATGATACTTTTTACGTGCTATATATATTGTTCGCCAGCGATCGTCCAGGTTCGAAGAGATTGGGCGAGAAAGGGTTATCCGGTGTCCATTCATCGTGTCTCCGTTGCGGATGCTGGCCGCGCGTGTTCTTCAAGATGACTTTTTTCGCCGGGGGGGTGAGGAGGAAGGGGAGCTTCTGCCTTCAAAGGTGGCTACTCTCCGCATGTAACACCTGACTTATAGCGGGCGTAACATTAGCCCCGCTTACTTTCGGGATCGAGTGGCAACCCGGTTCGCCTCCGGGTTGCTGCCGCGCGTAGAAGGTAGACGGGAGTCGGACCGGAAGTTCCGCTCGCCCGTGTATAAATCTTGATTACAAATTGCGGCCGTTACGCATTGTCGGCCGCGCGCGCGGAAGCGAGCGCGCTAATTTTTCACAGCCCCGGGCCACACGATTTCATTTCGTACCGAGCGACTTCGCGGGATCATGCGTTATTTCTTGACATTTGACCGATCTCCCGCAAGCACGACGAATGCCTCGAAAACGAGAACAATTATTCGTTACATACGATGTAAAAAAGTTAAGGATAGGATATTTGTATTTTTCCATATTGGGAAAAGTAAATAACGATCTTTATTTATAAAATACTCTGAGATTTTATTATTTGAGACTATGTATTCGAGTTTCAATTACATTTAATATTTTACTAGAAAATTAAATTTCTTGTCAAAGCTAATGTTTTCTCATTTTCAGAAATGTCTAATGATTCGTGGAATGTTATCCAAAGATCTGAAGTTTTGTTATACATTTTAGCCGCAAATTGTTCTGAGTCTTGTCACTGCGGACAAGGAGCACAGTAATACATGTCGAGTATTCTCGGCGTGAAATAACGCCAAAACTATTTTGTATATGAAAGCGGGTCACGTGGCAGCGCTCGTAAATTCGATCGATAGTGCCATCAGTTTCTCCTTGCAAGATCTCAACGGTGTCAATGAGCGATGGGATCGATTTCCGCGAGGATCCCGAGTAATTATGTTCTCCGCGTAAGTAAGACGAGAGTAGCTGCGGGGACAAGAGTTATTTGTTGCCAAGAAAGTATTGCCACGAACGCTCGGCGGTAATTACATTGACGTAATAAATCATCATCCACTTCGGGCTACATTTGCGTCTTACGGTGTCGTGATATTTCATCAGATTCCTCGGGCGTAGTGCTGGATTAGCTCTGATAAGCTCAGCAATCATCTTATTGAAGTCGTCATGACCATTGTTGCAGCTTGTAATTAATGAATTGATTTAGAAATCATTTTGTAGCAAGATATGGATTGCTACTACATATCTGAAGCAGTTTGTCATTTGTACTAATCACGCCGAATGTAGCAAGCTATATATAAAAAATGAATTAAAAATTTTAAGGTTAAATCTATTATTAGCAACAATAAGTTAAACTAGAACGATTTTAAATCAAATAATCAAAGAAGCGCCAATTACGATGAGACTGGATCTTGGTGTCTAATCATATTTTTATGTGAATTTTAAACATTTTTAACATTTTCTAATTTATCTTCAAATTATTATTAGATTCTCTATTTTTAGATTATCTGGTATAAATTAAAATTAGTTTTGAAACTGTTCATTAATTTGCAATGTAAAAGATTCGAAAAACATATTTTTTCAAGTCACTAGCGGTTATTGATACAAGGATGTTTGTTGATATAAATAAGGTTGACTCGTAAGAGTGCCGGAGGATTTTAATTCTACGCAGAGAACGATTCGGAGATTTTAATCGGTGAAAATACCGTTATATTTTTCACGTATCCATTTACGGCGTCATGCGGATTTATATGAGGCAACGTGAGAGACTCATAATCTTGTGTGCGGTTGCCTCCGAATTTATTGACGGCGTTGCCTCAGGTGTACACACATGATAAGAATTGAGGTTTCTTACTCTCAAGAAAACAGTCTTTAACAAACGATACGACGAAACTCATAATAAATTGCTTCGTACTTTATATATGTTCTATAACTAGCGGTATATGTATACATTAACTTTTGATCAATGATGTGCACTGATCGAAAGTATATTTATCGACGGAAAGCAGAAATACAAATATCCTATCCTTTACAGCGTGGATACATACGATGGAAATATATAAGGTGTAACTTTGTTCAGTGTAACTATTAACTTGTGTGTAACTATTTTTATCAATTATTTTATGAGTAATTCGATCCATTTTTATTTCTAATTTATTAGAAGAGTTTATCACAGGTCGCCTTCCATATCAATAACATTAATTTTATTTTAGTTTACTCTCGTCATGACAGTGAGAAAGAAATTCATGTGATCGGCTATTATGTCCACTGCATTAATTAATTTTTATTTAAACATGAGGTAGAAACATCAGTTATATTTACGATTCAAACACATCGAGACACACTGACTCTAAATCAAAATTTTTATTAATGAGGACGAATCTTGAAAAGGACATACATCCCAAAAATTTTAAAGTAACCGATGATTGAAAAAATTCTTAAGAACCTATGACGGTTTTGCGAGCGACGTTTTTTAAATTTATAATGACCTAAGTACAATGTTTTTGTTTTTGATTTTGTTTATTATTTCGGTTTGACTGAATCCTTGTTTGCATTGAAATGCTCACAGCTAGGGTCGAAACGTTTGCATTTTTTATATTTTAATAAAAAAATTGTCAAAATTTCGCAAAACCAACATGGCTCATTCTCTTCTTTACAATTTTGATTAGATTAAACATTTATTTAATTGATTACACAATTACATTTTTACAATTACATTGATTTGATTTGCTTGTTTAGTATTCTAAGAGTACAAAGATTAATTTAAAATTTGTTTTTTTCATAAATAAAATTTCTTTAACCCTATCTACTCACTAATTAGCGAGTTCAACAAAATCTCGATCCTCAAAATTTACGATTTTTATTCAATTTATATTAAATTTTCCAATTGCAATTTTGTACGATTGCATGTGTACATAATTTGCTTAATATGTCTATTACCGATCCCTACCGATCGCGTCCCCTTAGAACCGCAGGAGGAAATGCGGCGAGGAAAAAAGGGCAGCGCGAGAAGAAGGAGACCAAAGGAGAGCCACGTTCCGCACACGTTCCGTGCACACGACCGGCGATCCGATGCGGCACCTCTATTACAATCACGACGCACCGAGAGAGCTAAATAGAAGAAGAAACGGAGTCGCGAACCGATCGCGCGTGTATCGAAGAGAGAAAGAGAGAATGTCGTCGTGCGGCAGAGGCGGGACGGAAGAGGAGACGAGAGTCGTAAGCGGGTTATGGTCGGGCGTATAATACCGCGTCGGCATGTCCTACACGTACACACCTACCTATACTCTACACGCGGTACGTGTACGTCTTATAAATACGAGGCAGTGCGTGGCGCACTCGAGAGAGAAGGTGCGTAAGTCCGCATCTGCCCGAGATTCTCACGCGCGACGCATCTGTCTCAAGTTCCCACGAGAAACCCGGAGGCCTCCGAGAAGGAGAAGCCGTGTTGCCCGGGAGCAGGCCGCGGACCGAGAAAGTTTCGTCCGTCGAACGCGGGCTGTCCACGTGGCGGCGACGCGCCTAGAGCCGCCACCGTCTTTCCCGCCGCCACGCTCGTTAAAGTGTCAGATTATAGGAAGAACGTATGTACGATCTTTCTGTGCCCCCGTCTCGCCTCACTTCTTCCCCATTCACCGTCTTCTTTTCCTTAACCGAGAACGGCTTGATCGATTTTTATTGAGTCCCGGATGGACGCGTGTCGCTTCGCCTTCTTAATGAAAGCGAACGCAGCTATCCACTCATGCGATCTTTCTTAATTCGTCCGCCTGGAACACGTCGGGATGCGCGTGAGAGAACCGTGTGAGTCGAATCGTTCAATCGTGAAGGTTATTTCCAAAACGGGACAGCATCAAGTGAATCTTGAGATGAGTTAATAAAAATGTACGACACTGGATATGGGTATTATATTAAGCTATGTCGTAACTATGTAAGATGCTGAGGATCTAAAAATAATTAATTATATGGATATAATTATACGTATGAGATGTGTTGTTATATTCTGTTCCTATAATTTTTAATTGACACTTTTTCTCTCACTTTTTTGTACTTGTTTTATTTCGGATTTTACTCTATCTTTATTTTTATCTTTTTACATGTGTATACATGTCTTATGTGTACAACACACACACACACACACACACACA
>JANQDE010000013.1:3304355-3336782 GCA_037157785.1 Cephalotes varians
ATATATATATATACATGTCAATTTATTTTAAAATGTTCCATCCATGTGTTATCCACGTGGTTGATACACATCAAGCAAACCTGCTTCTCCCGCTTTCTGTTCGCCGGAAATATCTGATCATCAGATTATAAGACTATAAATATTATGCGGAATTCCTCTGATTATTTATTTGCTGGAATATGCAAATTGTAATCTTGGATTGAGATGATGTTCAAAATATCTTTGTCATATCCCTGTCATATCTTATTATATCCGCTCGTTAAATTTGGATTTCGAATTTTACTCTACCTTTATCTTTTTACGTGTATGTGCGTGCGTGCGCGTGTATACACACACACACACACACACACACACACATCAATTTATCTACCTAAGCGATCGAATGTATAAAATGTTTTATTGGGAACGTAATAACTTTATCTCGTTGATTGTACGCTCGGTTACATTGTCGAAAGATAGGGGTAAAGAAATGGAGGATGAGGGGTATTATTATACTTGTCAAAGAATCAATTATTTTTGTAGCGGCTTACTATGTTTTAACGAGATTTTATAGTTAACATATTAGCATTTACTGCGTAATTGCCACTTTGCACCGAACGTCGAGTTTTACTTGAAATAAAAGCGCAATGGGAACATAAAATTTGCATTTCTTCTGATGCGAATGGCAGGTGCACTATTTACTATTTTCAAAAATTTGAAGCCAAGGTCTCGCCAGTTACAGGCATAATGGCATAGCAACGACGATCGTTCTTATGCTATACCAAACATGAGTTTATATAATAAAAGGCGATTATATACGCCTAAATGCGTAAAAATAATTTAAAAAACTCTCAGGAAACATAATCTTTCTAATAGCATTTTATTTTATTTTTCTTTATTTTTTATGTTTTATTAATTGTTTGTATTTATAAGCACATGATTAGTCATGGAATATAAGTCTTAGATTATGTTTTCAATTTCTATTTATGAAATAAGATTCATATCTCTCGACATGTGTTGATCTAGCTGTATCCGTCAAGTATATATCAGTCTTATGTACGCGTATTTTAAATCTAATTATTATATATAATCACTTATATATAGTCACTTTTATAACATCGTTCTAATCTTCGACAGAGCATGAAACAAATTCGACAAATAATCCTGGCGTGATCGGCGCGAGACGAATGATTAATATAAGACAACTTTCATATTTGGATTAAGAACGCGGCAGTAGGTGGCAACCGACTCAATCGATTGTAATTGAGAAAGGTACTGCCTGCTGGAGATGCATATGATTTTGATGCATGCAAAGCCGCGCATCGGGATGCAATCACTAAACGTGCGCGATTAACCTCGATTTTTCAAAATCGCGTATCGCCATAAACAACATCCAGGTGGTGTTCGGTTCAAGCTGCAATCATGTTTTAAATTGACTGACATTAATCCGTCTCCATATTTAATGATACGTCGCGTCGAGTGTCATAAATAATTATTCCCCGAAAGCCGCGATTTTTCACACAGTGTGTTAATGAACGTCGTAAGCGCACGCGCGCGCGCTGTATGTATGTGTGTACATGCTGCCCAATTGAAATTGCAAGATCAAATCGATATTCCTCGATAATTGAATAAGAAACCAGGACCGTTTTTTTATCACGGAATTTCTCGAAGAAACAGTTGTCGAGAGGTGAATAAACAGAGATAAATCCATTTGTTAAGTCGATGAAAAAAATATGTCATTTCAGTATATTTATATACACTGTTTTAATTAGCAGTTTCTTATAAAAATATTAAAGATGTCTGATTTTATATCTGATATCGACATCTCAATGATATAATACATATTAATGCGACATATCAACGTAGCATATATTCATTAGATATTCGTTACGATGTCTGCTGCAACGTTTTAAGTAAATTGCAGAGGGAAACGGAATATTAATACGATTCTGATAAAATCTCATGCTGGACCGATAGAAAAATTTAATCGCAGAAATCGAAGTATATTGATTACATTCGCGTACTGAAATTCTTGGCATCCAGTAATCCGCTTAAAGGATAAGGTGATAATCAAGTCCATGCGCGAGCTCGTCTAATTTCCTCCAAACAAGCGCGTTAATTAATGCATTCGAGACAGCGATCAACAGGATGGCGTGAATCTAAGGCAGGAATCTAATTTGCATTTAAACGCGCGCGCGCGCGCGCGCTATGGCGAAGACACGTGTATTCATAAATATTGCCTGATACATGATTACGCAATGTATCGATCCTGCACGTTCGAGTTTGTTACAAAACTGAATCTTTGAAGTTAAGAAAATTATGTATACGTTATATTAATTAGCTTTTTAATCAACTTTTTACTTTAGGAAATTAATTGAAAAATCTTGCTATGTCTTGCCTGATCTCGTTTATGTGATTTACACTTTTCCTTAACTCTGATTTCTGTTTGCACGTGTTTTTACGATGACATACTACGTTAATGAAATTTCGACAGATTTCTCTGCGTTTGACGTCATTGATAAATATAGCTTAATCATTAATGACCGCGGTTTGTCACGAGCGTGATTGCTTTCGCAGGTAGATCTCCTTGAATTTTGTTGTAAACCATGGGAGCCCGCAAGAAAGTGCATAAATTCACGACCGAACGTGCGTAAAAGATATGCCCGACTTTCATGGTTTCTATGTTTTATATTCCATATCGGAGTGCGAGGCTAATTGCCGACTATATCTCGCGCTGCTTGCCTTCATTTATCGCGCTGCATCGCGTTGCACCGGTACTGCGAAAATGATATATCGAGTAGGTAACCTTGAGATACGAGCTTCCTGTTAGCCCTTAATCATCGCAAATATCTGAACTGCACTAATCGTTCTTGGCAATCTGCAAAGCTACAAATTGTCTGAAAATATTGCCAACCATCTTGAAAATTGGAAAAGAATTGCTGATATTATCTCTTCTTCAAATTTTTGAACGATACACGAAAAAAATGGTTTTGCTGAAATATCTAAAATTTTAAGTAGATACACTCAAAGAAAAAAGTCGTACCAGCAACTAGAAATTTAAGGACAAATAGCGCCTCAACTATATATTATAAAGTTATAATAACAACAATGAATAAGTAATACGAACTAAAAAATGTAGTAATATAAATCATTTATAATAAATTGTTTAACAAACTACAGAAAAATAGTCGCATAATAATAATGTTTTTTTCAAGTCATCTCAACAATAATTAATTAGTTATGCTTTACTTAAAAAAAATATTTGTCTAAACTAAAAAAATGTAGTAGTAATATCTTGTTTTTATAAAGTCTATATAACTGTGTAATGATAGTTGAGTCGCTGTTTCACTATCAATTAATAGTTGACATATATTGTTACCGTTACTATATTTTTATAGTATTTAATACTACTTTAGTTTTTGTTACCTTATAAAACTAGTGCCAGATACTTAAATTATAGAGTTGTCAAAAATATAGTTGCTACAACTATTTCGTTTTCTCTCAGTGTAGCTAACTTTTTAGATAGTTTAGCAAACCCATTCTTTTTTTATGTATATAAAATTATCTTTAAAAAAATAATTTTTTAAAGAATTTTATTCCTTCCTTTTTGGGATGTAATAAAAATATGACCATTTGTTGTATGTTGCAAAGATTTCCTTCTTTCCATTTTTTTGTAATTCTTTTATACGTATCTCTACATGTCAAGATTTCTAATTATATCTCCGTTACATTTTAATTAGGTCGAATAAATCAATATTAAATTCCATTCAATTATTGACATGATCGAAACAGGACGATTACATTTCACATATATTCCAGATTAATTCAGATATATTTAGAAATCGTTCTCAACGTAGAATTCACGAATATATTCCTGGTTTCTTCACTCTCGCACGATAATCCTATTAACGTATTTTTGACGTATGCTAATTTGTGTTAACCTTCTGATAAGTAATCAGGAATGAAATTCTTCTATCTTTCTATCTTGGATTATTGAAAACAGCACTTAGCGCGATTTCTTCGCTGTCACAGAAGATCTTTAATCTTTATTTACGATCTTAATTTTCATTTACGTCAACTATTTCACAAGAATCTGCTAGAATATGTAAAATGTAAACAAAAATGTCAAAAATGTAAAAAAAATTTTTTTAATTACATATGAACTATAATTAAATATAAACGGAGCAAGTCGCAATGAATTAATGACGTATTCGCTTTCAAGTTTTATTTTGTACAGCGAGATATTATTAATATATAATTTATATAATTTTAATCCGCGCACGCACGCACACACGCGCACACACACACACACACACACACACAGAATTATAAAAGAAGATAAGAAACATCAATAACTATTACACTTATCCGCGATGTTGGAGATAATTTTTAACAATTTAATTACATTTCAAATAATTGATGTAAAGTACATTTTTTCCGCGCTTGTAACTTCGAAAACTCCAGGACACGCTGGGATTTTATTGGTTTTACAATCGCTACTTAACATCAGGTCACCGAATTGTGTACAACTGCTCCCTCGATAATTAATTATTCGTACTTCGCAAATAGTGCGTCATTGATCGATCGCGCTATTATTGATGCATCGTGATGCAACAGTCGTCTATTTCAATTGCTTTCGTCGTTCTAAAGAGGTCTTGCGATATGCTCGTTTGGCTCGAAGAAGTCGCGTACACGCCGAGAGGACAATTCGAGTCTTCCTTTTCTTTTCCCGTGAATGGCGTCGTGTGATTGGCACAGGAATGGCGCAAGCACGCTCCGCTATCATCCATGACGAACGGTATTAGTCACGAGCCAATTTTATTCCTGCTCTCTTTCGCCTCCTCCAACCAGTCTCGAAAGAAGCGCTCTTTTTCGCCTCTGCCGTTCGCTCGTCGGCAGCGAGATTTCTTGGCAGCTGAAACTGGCGTGTGTTCCCTTTCTTTGCGTAATTATTGACAGATTTAGAGTGAGTGCCAATTAACGGGTGTCAGACAAGTTTCAAAATGGCTCATCTCCAGATTTTTAATGACATACAATTTTTTAATCGATTATTAGATCAAAATGTATAATTGAAACATTCTCAATTGCAGAATTTTATAATTCTTTTGTCTTGATTTCTTCGTAATTTAAAGATATTTTGCAACTTAATTTTTAAGAAATGTAATTTAAAGAATTATCAGCGAAGATGTCGCTAAATATAATAAGATAGCAAGCATAGAATGTTGATTATTTGAGCTTTTTGGAAAATTGAACTTTGTGAAACAAAAAGTAAAGAAAGTTAATGGAGTTATAAACAAATGCACTCTATGATACTAAAATTTAAAAAAATTTATAAGAAGTGGAGTTGAGTTTGGCTTTTGAGAGATGCCCGTTTGAAAAAATTTTATTTAAACTTTATACAAGAATTATATTTTTAAAGAATTGCATTAATCATTTAACGCTTATGAAATTTTTCGACTTTAACGAAACATTGATTGGTGAACGTTTGAATTAAGAACTAGTGTCAACGAGTATAAAATACGTATTTGATTTGTATTCATAGTCCATCAACGTTGATCAACTTTAATCTCGATTCAATTTACTTTTCATCTTTTTCTAGTTCTAAGAATTTGAAAAAGATGAAAAGTAAGTTGAACTGATATTAAAACGTTGATGAAAATAAGCAATAGGTCATGCTTCCATATGGATATTTAGTGTGATTTTGTTTTATAAAATATATTGAGAGAATATTTCGAGATTAATTTCTTAATTATTATTCTCTCTAATTATGATTCTATCGGCATGCGACCTTGGGGTTTTATTATTGTGGCGTAGCGCGTGTTTACACAAGGTCACCGCCCTTTCCATTCGAGAGTCGAGACTCGAGCCGGCAGGTAGTGTCGCGGTCCGCTCCGCGTGTCATCGCGTTACCTATTGAAACGCGATCGCGACAAGTGCTGGGAGAAAGTACAATCATTTCCGATGAACATTTCGCGATCGCAATTTGGTATGATCGGCTCTCGCGATGAAAGATTCGCAATATCGAGGGAACGATCATTTCATGTAGTTATTTCTTATAATTTACATCTAGAGATCGACGGAGGATAGGAATTTTAAATTGTTGCTTTGCGATATTTGCAGGCGATGATCGCTTCTTTAATGCTGCTTAGACTTGAACGCATTTTACATTGTCTCGCACTTTTCATCTAATTAATAATAATTCGTTTATTGTATTTATGTGGATAGAGAGTGGCACTAAATAATATGTCGGATTAAATTGCGATTTGATTCAAGAAAGGCTGTGTAATACCCTCAATCGCTTATTGATAATTATTTTTAGATATTTTCATGGCAACGATAAATTAGTTGGGGACATTAGATGCTCAATTTTACAACTTACTGTTGTTTCGCGTGGTCATCCTGTTTGCACGGTTGAGAATAGAGCCGATAGGCATTGTGTATTGTCATTATCTTATTCGAAACGCAATCGTGACGAATGTTAAAAGAAAACATGATTGTTCCTTGCGAACAGCGATTATCGATCAACATGAGTTCCAATGATGAACGATTCACAAACATCGTACCGAAGTTGGCTAGTTATCGAAGTATTGTTTCATGTGATTTATCCAATTGAGAATTAAAACAGGAGATAAGAATTTTTTTATTACATTTATGCGATAATTGTCACGTAATAAAATTTTGATGCTTGAATTGAGAACATGATTAATTATGATCAAGCGTCAATTAATTATTAAAATCATACTACACTTTAAACGACACTCTTGATATCAATTTCGCATATCGCGAAGTGTTCTACAGCAATTATGTAATATATTAATAGTGTCAGATTTTACAGAAATAAATTTCACATTAACTGAATACATTCTTATTTAATTTCTAATCAAAATATAATTATTATATTTAATCTATGTCTCAAAAAATACAGAATTTTATTTTAAGTACTTTATCTAATACGTTTTTTTTAATACGATCAATTCATATGAAGATTATAAATACAAGTCTAAGAGTATTTTTGTATAATTTTTAAATTTTTTAATTCCGATAATAAATACATGTCGCAAAGACTAATTTGTTAGAAACACGTAAAAAGAGCGTTCTGCTGGCGATTGCTCAGTCCCCGACACACGTGAAGCTGGAACGAGACGAAACGCGAATAAACACGAATGAACAATTTATTTGTTTAAACGGCGTCGTTCGTGTTCGTTTAAACGAGATATTCATTCGTGTTCGTTCGCGTTCGCTCACTCGAACTGGATCCGGCTTGACACGCGCGCACGAGGGAGATCGCGTGCGTGCGCGCTGGCTCGCATTAATGCAGCGATATCGGGGCCGTGGGAATGAGCGAGTAGCGCGAGCGAGCGTTCCGCTGGCACGAGCGGGTCACCGCGACGAAGAGGGAGGTACGCGGCGCCGCGCCATTCACTCCGCGGAGGACGGTAAAGGCCGACTATCGGCCGTATGCGGGAGGAAGTGGCGGCCGATTCCACGCAACACGTGTTTTTTTTCCCTCACTTCGAGAAATGTCAACCGAGAAAGTAGCGATGATTGTTCGCCACCGAGCCTTTCGCTTCTGCTATACAATCGATTGTTACTTTCACTGCCGACAGTGTCTTCTCGCAGTATCTCTTATCACTCTTGCATATTACATTATATTCGTATATGAAATTACTTAATCTGCAAGTTATATTTTGTCTTAAATATTTTAAATTAACATTGAATAGAGATGTAGAAAATTGATTATTATCTTCGATGTTAATTGAAATATTAGTTATTATGTGCTCGTACCTTTTTCGCTTACAATTGATTCTCATCATGTCATAACGAATAAAAACTGCCACACTCTTGCATATAATAGTGAATACAAATTGTCGCAATTACGTGACTTTTAAGAAAAATTAAGTCATCTGTCTGTTTTCGATCATCTTTTCTGATACGCGAATTGTCAACAAGAAAATGACGCGATAAAAGAAAGTATGAAAGATCGTTTGCCTTGCGGAGTTGAAAGCACAATTTTTCAAGTAACATTAACCGCTTTTCATCATATTCTTTTGATATTTTATTTTTTAATCAATTTAATAAAATCGATTGTTTTTCCGTATTTTACTTCGTACAAAGTGTTTTTTTTTTAATGTACATTGTTTGCAAATATTATATTAAAAATTAAACAATTTTATTTTTGTATTGTAAACTATTTTTTTATTAATAGAATAAACCTATCTTTTTTGTACAAGATTTTAAATTTTGACTATAATTATACACATACGCAGCAGACAGATTGAGGTAACATAAATTCGTTATACGAATTTATAAATATTGAATGTCTCGAACATCTCGTTTCGAACGAGTGTGAATCGAGATGTTCCCACGTGGACATTATTTGACAAGGCCGTACGAGGAAAAATTTCTATGTGAAATTTTATTTTAATCGCTGTAATTACGAAAAAAAAGTTATCGAACGATTGCGACATACTTGTTCCGACCAATTTACACGGTCCGCATAGCCGTGAGACGACTGTAAATGAGGTGAGAGAACGTGATATGGAGGAGTAGAGAGAGCAACTGTAACAGGATAATGAATTAATTTATTTAATCGACGCGATATCGCGACGCCGCTGGTGAAAATAACTCACGTAATTGATACATTCCAGGCGGGCCTTTTTGCAAAGTTATTTTATAATGTCGCCATGTCGTGCCTGACCTCTTTTAGTAGCAGTAAAAACGCATGATGAAGAAAGCTTCTGCCCCTCCAATGCGGGTGCAAGCCTGCATCAAATGCAGGGTTGTTCGAAGGGTTGCCTTGCCTACAGGCTGATACCTATTTACCAATATCAAGGGAAGATCGTGAATAATATTCTTTTCGTATAAACTACTTTGTTCGTTAAAATGTTTAATCAGTTCGATAACTATGTGAAATAAACAGAGTAAAAATTGATTTTAAATTTTATTTTAAATATTATTTTAATAATTTTTGTCAGTGTCTTTATCGATTTTTAAATTAAGTTAAAAAGCATAGCACGAGTTTTGATATTTATTAATTAACGGATATTTATTATATCGAAAGAATTTATTTTTTAAAAATATAAATTGAATAATGTGTAAAGAAATGTGTAAATATATATATAAAAAGTGTGTATATGTTATATTTTGTTTTCCTTTTATTTGAATATTAATAGATTGAATATTAATATATGATAACGCTATTGTTCCTTGCAAATAACAGATTATTTATTTTTGATGATCATAGTGCCAGATGATCAGCGTTTCACGATCGAATGTCTCTATTAAGTAAACCAAATTCAGTCAGCTCTGTCGTATAATTTGCAAATTATTCACCCCTCCGATTATTCTATTATACTCCGATGTATGGTTACTGATCATTGTGATACTTTTTATTATCTTTCGAAGGGTCAAAGTTTCATCCCCGTATCCGCTATAGAAAATCATGCGAACTCGCACCCTATCTACTCCACAGTGGACATGTGTCTGTCACATATGGATAACATATGCGTATAATGTCGATCATATCTGTGCAGAATTTTCGGTCAAACGAACTATTGTCTACATTTTTTTACTTTTCTATTTTCGAATTTATTATAAAAGAGGTTCAATATCTCTATAACTTACATGTTAAAAAACACAATTGATTAGAATTATTTTGTTGATATAAAAATGTTGAAACATATATGTAGCAACAATAATTGGTATAATACTAAATGATTAAGCAAAAAAAATTAATTTGGAATTTCTTTGAAATTCTTTAGATACTTACATTTGAAAGACACAATCTTTTTTTTTACGCAATTCCATACACTCATCTTGAAGAAGTTTCCCGCGTAAAATCTCTCTACGTCTTAGCTCGTGGATGAAATATTTTTGTCCAACGTTCCTTCGAATTTATGTTAAGTGCCTGGTCAAATCTTTTGCGTTAGCCTTTAGAATTCTTGAAGCATTTTTAGATCGCAGAATTTAACATAACTCTAAAAGAAGCCCCTTTGCAAGAGAAATGTTTTTGAAAATAATCTTATAGTTAATAAATTTAATATTCAAGATTTGTTGTTTTGATTTGTGACACGAGGAAACGATTTTTAAGAATGTCAGATGAATTTAAAAGGGCTTTTTTCGTGTATCACTTTTGTGGCAAATTCTTTTCTTTCGCTTTTTCTTTATGGCTTTAAAGAAATATATTTTAAAAGAATAAAAAAGATTTTTACGATATTTTCTTAAAGCTATTTACTCTTAAGACTAAGATGAAGGGGAAGATTAATTGACACAAGATATATTTGCTTATGAGTAACATTTATTTCAAACAAACATATTGGAAGACAAATAGGAAAGTGTCAGCGATATTTGCTGACATTAAAGCCGATATCACAATCTCGAAATAACACTCTCTCTATAAATTTGTATACATATAGTAGGTACAAATATCACAAATGCGACGAATGTGTTGCCGCAATGTAAAAAAAGAAAAAATATATAGTGCATATCTCGTTCTCTCTGACATATTAATTTTCTACAAGGAACGCTCCTTTCAATCAGTCAATTGTCAATGAGCTAAAATCTACATGATATAATCTAACGATCACAGTTTCGAAATGTCTGTCTAAGCTGTCACCTCACTACTCGATTGACAGCGTCAGTCCTCAGCCTCGAGGACGCTTCCGTGGAAGTTCAGCGAATCTCGAATAATTAGCTTGGGTAATTCGCTTTTGAGGTAGATGCTGTCGTTTTCGATGATGACACCTCACGCCACTTGCACCTCAGGAAGCTGGTACTGCGAGAAGGCGCGTTCCTTGTAGCACAGGTCTCTGTCAGCCATGCTGAGAGTTGTCCAGTAGAAGTCGCCGGCGTGAGTGTGAGCGAAATGCACCGGCACGTAGCACTGACCAGGCACAACCGGCACGACGGTCATCTGTCCGTCCAGGCAGACGGTGATGGCAGCTCCCTCCTCGGCATCCCGTAGCTCCTGTAAGAGCCTATGCTCCAGCGCCTCGTTGGCGTTGTTCTGATTCTCGATTTCCTCAGTGAAGATCTCCACCTGAGGTACGGCCTCTTGACGCTTGTTCTTGACATAACTGCTGGTGCGCTTCTTCAGCATTCGCAGCAGCGGCTTCAACGGCTTTAGCATGCGTCTGCTCTTGCGGCTGCTCACGGTCTTGTCTTCCGACATCTTCAGGTTGTAGAGATTATCGTTGAGCTCGTTCTCAAACACGTCGTTGAACTCGAAGTCGAACAGTGTTTGTTCGCTCATAGTGGTGGCCATCTTTCTTCTCTCTCTTTCTCTCTTTCTCTTTCTCTCTTTCTATCCTTCTCTACCTCTCTCTGTGAGTGTTCTCCTTCGAACCACGGTACACTGAACCGGTTTCTTCCGAACTGTCGGAACTCGGAACACGTGGCACGAGCTGTCGTTCGATAGGAACTTGACGGGAGAACTTGAAAGTGGAAGATGTGCTTTCGGGAAAGTCGCTTTGGAGCGAGAGGCTAGTGAGCGAATGGTACCTTAGTACGAGCAACCCCGTCCTTATATAGTCCCGTCCGCTGCGCGGGGTGACAGAGTGGGGAAGGCAGGTGCACTCTGGCTGTGGGAACTCGGAGAATTCGGAGCTTCCCACGTCGGGGTCCACGCCGACCATCTGCCGGTCTTCTCCCTCCTCCGCCTTCGCCGCCCGATCGCCCACCACCTATCTCGGTCCTTGCAGCACCCTGCTCGCAGGGGCCCTTCGTGATACACATACACGTGCGCGCACACCCCCGTGATCACCCCCATTCGACCTTCTACATAGATCTTCGCTTTCTCGTTTCATGTGACTCCGATTTCTTAGGTTTTCTAGAGGGGTTTCTTTTTCTCTAGGATAGAGTCCGGATTTCTAGTTAGAAAGAGGGTGGTGTTGCTCCTTTGAACTGGTTCGAACCTGTCGCGACACGTTCGTGCGCGTCACGCGAGCTTGCGTGAGATGGATTTTGTCGTCGGCTTTACACTGAATACAGAATATCCAACTTGTTGCATCTTGCTGTTAACATAGAAGTTGGCGTGATTTGAGGATGAGTTGGCGAGTTGTACACTACATCGGCGATAATAGAGATAATGATCAACCAAGAAAGCTCAATGTTTAATTACGGACTAGTCGATTGTTAGATTCACGAAACGTTTATTATATCAACTCATGTAAGACACAATCGATTGTATATTTAATTTCGCCACGCGAAGTAGCGTGACTCGAAGTTGCTCAAAGTGTATTGCGATGTAAAAATTTTACACCTTACATGATTCTTTACAGAAGGCGGGGCTGAAAGAAGGAAGGAAGGTTCTATAGAAATTTATACACTATAATTTAAATCAAAATTATTGCGAAGTTTTACTTTTTATATATAAATTTAATTGGACAAGTGCAAATATTTTAATTATATTAACTATTAAAATTTTTTTTTTGTTTTCTGTAAATTTTTCTTAAAAGTGTAGTTATTATAATTATAAAATATTATATAAAAATGTATTATTTACATTTTATTAAAGAATTATTTTATTAAGTACGTATTTTAATTAAAGAATTTAATAATTTTACGCAAATAATTTATTTGTTAAATCAATAATTTTCTCAGTTCGGAAAGAGCAATTCCAGCTATGACCTTGCTGAGAATTTTTAAGCCAAAGGGTTAGCGCGTATAGCTACTCGGTAAGTTATAGTAATTAACCTGCGGTAATAACGTACCCCGGCTTCCTTCATTACCCCACTGTGCTCGAGAGATTTAGAGCCGAGAAGCGTCTAGACGCCTCGTGATAGGTGCGGCAACCCCCGCTATTAAATACGCCTCCGACCGGATTTTTTGTTATCTCGGAACTCGGCCCCTTGTCTTCATGACACGATCACGGTACGTCCATTAACTGTACCGTCATAAAAAAGTCTGAAAGTTTTGTGAGGTGAACTTTTTCTTCTTTACCTCGCACTCTACGAATCGCCGACTTTTTTTTACAGGGTAGGACTTTTTTTACAACCTGTTTCATGATGCGAACGTCAGGTGAATAGTTAATGGATACGATGGTACCAGTTAGATAAATCTATAAATGCATAGTTAATAAATATATGTTGGGAGGATTCTTAATTCTTCTTGCAAATAATTACGCATTATACAGAGACGGAAGGGAAGATTCGCTTGTATTGATTTAAATCACGCGGTTTACGAGTGGTTTTGGTGATGCACCTGAATCGTGGAAATCTATCGAGGGTGAAAATCGAGTTGTGGAGGGTCCTGTCGAGTTGGGCAGGCACGCTGTAGCCATACACCGCAGGCAAACTTTGCCCCTTCGAAAAACAGGTATACTCGGGTATTATTTGTTTTCACTTGCATTTTGGAAATATAACTTGAGGCAGGTGAAGCAAGCCTGAAACTGCCGACTGTGGTGAGCTTTTTATGATTTGCAAGGATTATTCTATTAATTTTTATTTTCGTTTTTCTATTGTAAGATTCTTACGAAATGTTTTTTTTTTTCGAAGATTTTTTTTATTAGAAAGTTGAGATGTATAAAGACAAGACGGCAGATATTACGATGAATATTTCTTCTATTTCCAGTTCTAGTGTGATAATCGAATTTCTCTCAAATGACGATAATGTTTTTCTGCAAATTTAATATTAATGATCACTATAATATATATTAATTAATTCGATATAAATATAAAAATGTTTACATGCGTTTGCATATTGTATACATTATACATATTTATTTAGTCTATATATATATATATATATATAAAATTTTTAATTCAACAAATTTGATATTTTATTTTCGATTTAAAATGTTTTGAAAGTTTATCGAATATTTAATCATAATATTAACTTAGTAATCACCTTCGTTTTAACTCGCAAACTTCAATTTTACCTTGTTCCACATTTAGCTGAAAAATCATTGACCTTTTATACGAATGGCGAATTTAAAAGCGTCGTGGATCATTAAGCATATCGATCGATGCAGGTTTCACCTGCGTAGTAGCCAAGTCAATCAAGTGTATCGCATGCTGAATATCACATAAACATAGAGGCGCTCAAATTTCACTTATTTCCGGTCACATAGAATTAACATAAGAAATCAAATTGTATAAAACAATGTAATATAGATAATTATCGTTTTTGCCGATCTACTGAATTTGACAGTTTCAATCGCAGTAGCGATTCCAATTCGAACATCTCCAATTCGTAGGCAGCAGGCGGTTCTCTAATGAAAATTGAGGAAACGGATAATTCCGCGCGTTTCCTGTTAATCGCGGATTTAAACCGGTTTGCGAGCAGATCCGCGGACGTTCTAATAGTCCTCAGGGATCGCTCATTTCATTCCCCTCGCTCTCCTCGCAGTCGTTGGAAAGAAGCGCTTGTTCTCGTCTCGCAGAATCCTCAAGCCGCCAGATCGGATAGATCTTACAACCGGTTCTTAATGTGACCGTCAAATTTTAATTAATTCGAGATCGTTCGCGCGGTGTCCTGATTTAAAGCCGCGCCCACGTGTTTTCGTGCGCACGTCGTCCCAGAGGCGTCTCACGTGGAATTAATAATTCATGATCGTTTTGTTCGTTGACTATGTGGAGGCATCAGCGATTTGGAAACGTTTCGTTGGGTTTTTAGCGGTCGCACCGTACATTCTCGTACGAAAAAATTTGTACACTTTGTGGCGTCGATAATGATCGAGCCATTCGTCAAAATGAAATGAAAAGTCTCCGATGCGCGCGACATGATAAATTTTAAAGATGCGTATGCGATCTTTGAGCAGAACGTAATTCTCTGGTCCATTAATTAGTGACATAAACTCCACGCCGGTTCATTAATGATATTCGGATTTTGAAATTTTGAGAGTTATTTATTCGATGTACTTACTACCTAAGTATGTCAGCGATAATTTTCACATTGGAAAATGTGAAGATTTTAAATATCGAATCTCATTTTATTATATATTATAAAACTCATTAATTTCGACGAATCATTGATTTCCAATTTTTTCTTAAACAAGCATTTAAAAAGCATTCTTGTAATAAAAAGATGATTGTACATATGTATGCATACATTTTAATTTAATAAAATATTCATGAATTTGATTAAAATTTAAAGAGAAAAATCTCATTTTTACCGAAATTACGCAGCATGCGATCGAAGCCATTATCACACTCGCAAATTATATCGCTTTGAATCTCGCAGAAATGACGCGTCATATTCCTATATTTATTCCGCGCCTCCGACGAGGGTACTAGATTATGCAAATCATGTACGGGACGAGTGTCGCGGGTCCCATCAGATAAAACGTTATTCTGAAGGTGGAGCGTGCGATCCCCTTCACGTTCGACCGTGGCAAACATTAGAGGTGAGCGATATGACACGATCTTGATTAAAACGCTACCCCTGGCATTCTGCCACGCGATGGTATCGCTTATCGCATCATTAACCGACGAGAAAAAGAATTCGCGAACGCCTGAATGATCAGGCTGAACGCGCGGAATGCATCTAAAAGATGGCTCGAGGACGCACACGTGCGTTTCTTTTGTTTATTTATTGCAGCGTCTGTAAAGTCTTTTTCGATTTCACAACGCGATATCGCACGTACAGCAGATATTGAACATTAAAGAAACCGATATTATTTTGATGATCTGGAAGTGCTTACGAGGATAAATGTAATATAAATTATTTTTGAGATCTCTATTTATTTTTGTAAGAGAAAAATTAAAAGCAATATCTCATAAATATCATAGCTTTTACTCCAATAAATGTGATTACGTATAGTAATACAACTATTTGTCAAGGAGTTGCATCTATCTTCGAACATGTCTAAAGATCGTGACCATGGAAATGATCACGTCGAGCGTTCGAGAATCGACTCTACATAGTTTTTTCGTTAGCATATAATTAATACATGAGCAATGACTACGGCATTCTTTGCGCTTGTATATGAAGCCCCGACTTGTGCACGCATGTTCGACGATGCAGCGGATAGATTTTATATCAGAGTCTGGACACGAGAGAGAAAACTTTTGATTGGTCGTTTGTGGCAACTCTCGCTCCAATTTAAACTTCGATAACCTTATAAATTCAGATAGGAGAAATGTACACAAATTTTTTAAAATAGTTTTGTATTTTTAACGAATATTATAGACTTACTATCATATCTTTGAGGTAATAAAACTCTTTTTCTTTTATTATAAATTCTTAACCTAAATACAACAAATTTAGCAATTATTTTTGTTAACAGATTATGGCATTCTAAAATATCACATTAATATTAAATATTTCATTTATCTTATTGTAAAAAATTCAAACGTATTAACTTCGCAAAGAAGTGAATTGTTTGTTGGTACCCAATCTTCTCGGTTAACATTTTTTACCCATATCCATACCACATTTTACCCATACAGCTTGTCGTTTAGGATTTTTAGGAAATCTTTTCATCATATATCCTTTGGCAGCTGAATTATTACAATACGAAGCAGCCATCTATTTTTACTATAAATATTTAATTAATGTTTTTATTTTTAATATTAATATTTTTGACGCTGCCAACAGCCACTTGAATGAAAAAAATATACGAATGAACGGAGATAGTATATATATCTTTCTTTCTCATAGCATTTTGTCACAATCGCTCGTGTTCAGACTCTGGTATAGAGTCTTTAGTAGACACGAAAAGGGAGAGCCCTCGTGAGAGGTTGAAGGGAAAAGGGAAGGTGAAGAAGCGAGCAGGCAACTTAAAACAGTAGTAGTGACCCCCGGGGCTGAACAGGCTCAAACAAGAAGTCCCTTCTGACGTCACCGGCAGGTGCAAGCAGAAGTGCATCCTCGTCTCGCCGCGCTCCTCTCGCTCTCGCTCCCTTTCTCCGCTTTCCGCCTTCCACTGCTTCTTTTTCTGCTTCCTCCTCGCGCACTCGCGTGTAATCGTGCCGATTTCGAGATCGAGATAACTCGACCTGTGCACGGCGCCCACCGTGAATCCGGTTGGTTTCTGTTGAAAATTTCTGACGTACGTTACTCGGCCGTGGTCGCTCGCTCGCTTACTCGCTTGCTCTCTCGCGGACTTTAATAAATGGTTTCCTTTGCGGTTCATTGAGTCGGTTGTGGATAAATTGGCGAGGTGATTGCAGGGGCGAAACAAAGGATATGCAGTATTGAAATATCCGTATTGCGCAAAACTCTGCAGGATAGATATTTGATACTGGATGTTTTTTCAATCATACATTCTGTGGCAAATTTAAAAAGGATCCTTCCTTGATGGAAATTTTATGATTGTTTAAATTTTTAAGATAAAATATTTTAACAAATTTTTACTTTTTTTTCTTATATTATGTATTATATATAACATAATTTAAGTAAAATTATTTAGAAACACATACATACACACATATACACAACACACATTAATATGATTGTGTCATTGTTTACATGCACTTTTGTAATTTGTATTACATTTCGCAAGTAATTCGATATGATTTGAACTCAAATTAGTTTGAATGCCGTGTTGCGGAGGGTAATAAAAAAAACCCAGGAAACGCTTTGTGTCATCGAGATTAAAGGCCATCCGAAAACTCGATCCTAATCTACCCTTAGCGAGTCTAATCGAAAGGCGATATGATTCCACTGATGGAACACCTTAAGAACGGTAATAAAATATCCTACCGAGAACATTCCATGGATTTTAATGTCCGATAGCATCGTTTGTAAATGGAACGACGAAATCCGAACGAGCTGCCGCGCCGATGCCGAGGTAGCTGCGCCTCGCTTTATTTCTCGAGGCGAAGGTAACTGCATCCGCGGTTGATGCAGCGAGTTATCTCGATCTTAAAATCGGTACCATTACGCGTGAGCGCACGCGAGAAAAGAGAGAAGACCGTTGATTCTCTTACGCACAAGTTGATTCGTCCGATGCAAATTGCACGATGCTATATGCATGATAATTATCGTGTAACATTGCGTTCTGCTTTCTATCTAGTTTGATTTTCTATTTCATATCTAGCTTGCGAAGTATGGCCTTCAGAAGTCAGTTGAATGATCACATTTAACGTTGTATGTACAATATGATTAGGGATTAGTTTTGTTAGCTGTCACAATCATAAATTTATCTTGTTCTCTTCATGCGAATCGTAGTCTTTTCATTATGCGCTTTCTTTGACATTATCAGCCGATATCTTCATTTAATCTCAATAGAAAAAAATCAATATAAAGAACAAATAAAGGATGATAGAAGATACATTAAGGATACGTCAAAGAGGAGACGGTATTAAAAAAGAGAGTAGACCTCACTTGTGCCTGGAGTAAAAAATACTGTAACGACTACCGTATTCATTTTTTATTTCTCACCTCTACGAGATTAGTAATCGTTTTCGGCAGGTAGATGCCATTTTAGATAGAGATCTACTTGATTGGAATTTTATCTCCCGCCTCACGTATGGATCTGAATTTAATGCATGCAAGGAATTCGTAAAAAAAACTTTTCTTTGCACTTGAAAATGATATATATATATATATATATATATATATATATATATATATATATATATAAAATAATTCGCATCATTTTTATTAAAGATTTTATTTTTAAACACGATATTTAAATGTAAAACTTAATATAATTTTAAATCTACTATTTTAGACCGTGTTAAATATATAATTAAAATTTTTTTATTTATTTTTTAACGAGTATACAATAAGAAAACAATATAAATAAATCTATAGAGAGAGAAAGAGAGACAGAATAAACATGACATATTTTTGAAGGAGACTGTAGCTAATTAGGATGTATTAAAGTCGTATAAAATTTTATTTATTATTTGATTGCTATCGTTACTTTAATTGATCGCATCAGCCTAGCGGGTGCTGTTTGCCACTTCGCGGCGAACGGGGTGAATTTATAGTAGGACCAGACTATTACACTTTTTTCGATGCTTATTAAATATTTTTTAGGGTGTCGGTCGCGGGTCGATACAAATTTCGGTTATTAAGGCGGCACCATGTGTAATCGGGTCGAATTGCATCTCGAATTACCGAGGGACACCCGGCGGTTTCTAACGAGCTTTTTTTACCACTCGTCAATATATAATTCGTAAAGCTCGACGTGTCTTCGACGAAACATTTAATGATCGCGTTGAAGTGCGCGCGATTATAGTTTTCTTTTGTTTTGTATTCGGCACGAACGACCGGAATGCGTTTTATCACCCATGCAATAAAACGCACTGTTATTTCGTGAATTAACGTTTCGCTAATTTTTACCGCAGGTGAAGCAGCAACGCGGGACGAGTGAAGCGGATCGACGAGCTCGGTTTGGTGAGTCCGTATATACATATTTTTTACACAAGCAAAAAAACCTTTTGTACTATCTTCAATTTAATATAATCTAAGCAAGTCACACTCATCTTATTAGCTATATTTTGTGCGTTTGTTGTTATATTCTGTATCGATGCGTCTTCAATCGCAAAATTGAATATTCTAATGTTTAGCGACTATAAAATCGTAATATAACGATAATTTGCGAATTGTCTATTTTTTGAAGTGGAATTAAAATCTGTGCAACGGATCGGAAGATGTCGTTCAGTATTTGATTCGCTGCTTCCTTACGATCGAGTGATCCATCCTTCGCAGATAAATTCTTTATGCGTCTGGACTCGCTTGTCCGTCCGTCAGAGAACGCGGAATCCTTTGTTCCCCTCGGACCGGTTCATGGAATTTCCGTGGACAGAATAAAAAGGACTGGATCATAATGCCGCGACGCGCGAGAGGACCCTTTCGATCCCATTGAAACGTTGAAGCGGTATCGGGTGGAGTTAAGGTGGTCACGGGGGTGAATGCAATATTATTCAAAATCACGAAAATCTCCGTTTGTATTTCGTTATTTTTGGGGTCCATTCGGGATCGTAGATGCATATCTTACACCGTTGAATGGGCCACCGTACGGGGTAAGCACCGGCCGGTGTTTGTTCGTCATTTTTCCCCTTCGTCCCCTTCTCGCGTCACAACGAGAACCGAGAGGCGAGAGTGATCCAGGTAAAAAGGGTCAAACGCACGCACAAAGGGCGCCCTCACCCTCGCGAACGGGCACATGTGCGCGCAGCACGCAATCATAAAAGCGACACTTCGATCTTGCGCCGAGAACGAATCGAACGTATTGAAAGAGAATTCAAGACGATTCAAGGGTTGATTCGTCGTCGTCGTCGTCGTCATCGTTTCTCACCAGGAAAACCTGTCGCGCGCACCATCGACTGCACGATGCGCATATGCAACGCCATTTCCGCAGCTGCCGTTGCACAGCCCTTTTTCTACATTTTCATCAAACACACCAGGTGTGCGATTGAAATTACTAACATCACGCGCGCGTTTTTGCCGGAAACTGGAAGATTAACTAAATGCGCGACTAACTAAAAGTTTATTGCACTTGTCGCTAACATCCAACTTTGACTCACAATCAGAGATTCTTTTATTCCGCGATCAACCCTTTCACAGGTGTATCCTGTTGGGAGGGAAACCCTTTTCCGTATTGTTCGCGAGTTTCCGCTAATCCTTTCGGTGCTTCGCAGGTAAAAGGGTTGAGGCTCCGGGTTAGCGGATCGGAAGGTTGAGCAGAAAATGTCTGATTAACGGTGCGAAACGAACGGTAGAACGAAATCATTTGTGATGAACTATTTGCCCGTTTTGGTGCAATGTGCAAAATTTTGTATTGATGTAATTTGAGATTTTTCTCTAATTTTCTCATCTTCTTGATTATATCTCGATTATTTGAAAAATCCAAAAGTAAGTTCTACCATATTTTTAAAAGCATACAGATATATATTTTTAAGAATTCCTTATATATATTTGATATAACTAAGTAGAAAAATGCCTTATATTTGGTCTGACAATGAGCTAGATCTTTGTGCTTAATAATATTTCACTGTGAATATATTATACACTGATATCAAACTATTTTCATCAATAAACTTAAACTAATTTTTCTATTCTAATTCAACAGTCATTCTCAGAACACGTTAACAACAAGAGAGATAAGATAATTGCTAAACTTTAATATTTTTGACGTTTTTACTTTTAATTATTCCACCTCTATTCTACGATTTTAAACATCTTACTGAACTTTTATTTCGAGACTTAACTTGATTCTCGCCTCTGATTGATGAATTGGTTATCACATAAAAAATTTGTTACATCACTGACCTGCGGTTTGCATAAATTGACTCGTTTGACATTTTATGAAAGTTTAATTTTCATATTGAGTCTTATAACGACTTGATTTTCATTGTTCATTTTTTATTGTTTTATATTTGTTGCGAAATGCTGCCTGTTATTTTAATCAAGTTAATTGTGTTTTGAATATTATGCAGTTTCAAATATTTTATTTTCAAACGTTCAAATTAAATTTCATATCAAACTAATGAAAATTAAGTATAGTCGAAACGTTCTTAATTTATTATTCTAATTTATTATTCTGATCTATCTAAGATAAAATTTACTATTATTATTTTTATTTTTTGACACTCGTATTATTCGCCTTTGGCCATCTCTTGTCCTTACGTTGTTTTTCAAATTAACAATCGTTTTATTTATCTACTTGTTTATTAAATAATTTTGACCTGGGAAAAATTTAGAAGATTACAATATTTCTTAAAACATATATATATTTATATTTTGAAAAATCTATTAAATATCATATACTTGATACTTTACTATATTTACATCAAAGACTATATTTATATCAAATCTGCTATTAAGTTATTTTTAATAAATTTAAGAAGAATGCGAATTGTATGCACTTTCATTGTTCTCAGTCTATTCTTTAAATATATAATTTACATTTCGAAAACAATTACGTCACAATAATTACGTGAATAAAAAGTCGAAAAATAATTTATTTTAGAAATCTTTTAGGAATCGCGAAAGAATGATATAATTTTAGAAAATATAAAAATATACGAGATTTGTTTGAATAAGAACTCGAAGAAAAGACTTTTTCTGAAGCAGATCCTTGCAAGCTTGAACAGGTTTCGCCATTTTGCTCAAAGGCGGAATGATTCTGCTCAAGAAGAAAAGATTTCTTTTTGTGTAATGCGTTACGTAAACACGAAATGTTTGCGGCAGTTTTCTTGCATCGATCTGTCGGTGCAGGTTCGAACCTGCACGGAGTATTCAGGGCACTCGCTTTGATCGAGTTTCTTCACGTGCTAGCGGCAAACGAGACGTTCGAACTTGCGCGATCTTCCGCACAGATCAGTATATAGGCCTCGTTTCGAAGTCTCGCAGGACGATCTCTAAAGGAAGACGATCCTGCCGGATGCGAGGACCTGCCTCGACGCTTGAAAAGCGAATTTAACGTGGGTGAGTGCATTTTCAGGGAGTTGTGTTGCGAGAAAGTCTCTTTAAAGGAACACATTCTAACTCTCTCGCGCGATGCTCCGACACGTATCTTTCAATGGCGAATTTCGTCATCCTAAAACGTTATTGAAAGGGGAAGGATTCGTGTGCAGACAACTGTATCCGCATAAATTTTGCTTCGGAATATTCTCAATTTTTTTTTTTTACTTTTATATAACACTGAACTGCAAATCTCTTTCAATATATTCCTTACAAAAAAAATTCTTTTTAAAGTTTGAATTTTTCTCGCTGAATATTTTATACCACATTTTTAATATATTGTTATGATTGTGATGATAATTTTTTAATTACATATATATATGTATATAGTTTAGAACATTATTTTAATTGTAAGAATTGTTTATATACCGTATGTAGTATCTATTAAAATTATGCGTATTATATTTCATTGAGAACTTGAGACCCCAACTCCAATCCCTTCGAAACATTTCGATAAAGATATCAATACGTTTATGATGAACTTAATAGACTCCAAGATCAACATGAAGATCCTAATATCAATATCAAACATTACTCGGTACACCAAATTCGAGAGTCTTGACAAACTTCGTGGAGAACTGCGATATTTCTTCCTTCGATATCGATCCTCCGGATCCAAAATCTTCTAAAATCTTGCGCGCCGGAAAGATCCGTTTCCATTTACGAATCACCATTATGTCCCTAAATAAACAGCTGTTCCTCCCCTGCACCTATGTAAACACAAGATTCTGACGAAACTGTTCGATCGATATGTGTGATTCGTCCAACTGGGGGTAAAGGAGAAAAAAAATTTCTAGCGGAGGGAGAGTTTTGAAAGAAGAGTGTCGGAAGGAGAGAGGGTCGCATTGAAGATCGCAGGCCCGTGAATCTGCCTCCGGCACGGATCCATTCTTAAAGGATTATCATTATAAATTATACATTTCCCTTCTTCCCTTTCTGTGCCGCCCTCCTACACTGCCGTCGGATGACCGGTAGCAGCTTAAGGATTTCTATCACTGGATTAGCGTGGACCGTGTCATCGTGGTATCCTGTCTATTCGATTCGTCTTCCTTCGGGAGAAGAGATGCTCACGGATCCTTTTCCATTTCGCGTTTTACGATCTTTTTTTTTTGGACGTTGCGTTTCATTCGCACGTAAGTAACATTCGTTCTCGTTGTGTGCGTTTTATTTTTGCGTAGTCGGACACGGATGTAGCGATATTGCAGATGCGCAAAGCTCGTAAATCCATCGTATGTGCAAAGCGTAGAAAATTGTAATGGACAGTTAGGGTCGTGAATCAAATGATGAAAAAGGATATAATGAAAAACAGAATATTTTGTAAAAATAGTCGCTTAAATACACATATATTATATAAATATACATATAATATCCGTATAACAACCAGTAATAGTAGATAACAATCTTCACTATTAATACACATTACTAGTAAATACATAATGATGATTTTTATTTGAAGATATTGTTCTCTCTCTCTCTCTCTCTCTCTCTCTCTCTCTCTCTTTTTCTCTTTCAATTTTATTGATTTTATGGTTAAAGATATATAGAAGTTACTCAATATATGTAAATATTTTATATTATATATATAATTATTTCCTTACAATTATTTGAAAAATAAAAATTTAAATAATTATAATTTATTAATCCAACATGTCAAAATTGATAGAGATACACTCTGATTTATTGCTAAAATACTTTTTCCAATTTTTGAATACATAAAAATCTGCACGTGATGCAAGACGGCGCTTAGTTTCGTCTCACGCGATTTACTATGAATCAGTGTCTATTAAGTATCGGCGTTCCACAAAATGCTCGATGCCGATTCATTCGTTGATGACATTCTTCTGGATTGCCGTCTGGACTTGCCCCGAATCGCCAATATGTGATAACAATTATTCGAAAGTGCTCGATCGAACGTCAGAGGTGACAATGACTTTTCGCGAAGATGAGACGCCTACCATTACTGACGGCGTCCCCTTCTTTGTGCCTTCCAAATCTTTTTTACGTACACGTGGAAGAACAGTTTGATGGGTCTCTTTGGTCGAGGCCCGATCCTTTTCTCGTGCGCGAAGGGTCCTGTGGGCGGAGCGGTTGGCCGAGAAAGGACCTCATTCGAGTCCGGCGGCGAGGATTCTCTAGGATCCTGACCAGCGGGATAAGGAACGAGCTTTCAAAGGGGCTGAAATTGAACACGTGCAAGGGTGAGTCAGAGGAGCAGAAGGAGAAAGCGAAAAGAAAAAGAAAGAGAGAAGAGTAGGCCTTAGGTCTATGTGGGCCCTTCGAAGATTCTGCGTCAGATAACGTTATTCTCGCAGGGCTGCAGTTTTATCTTTTCTATAAGCTCCATCATAACTGTCATAATTATCTGAATGAAGTTCATTATTCAAAGTATAATTTATTTTAGTACTTAGTTTATTGATATAACAAATCTCTCTATCTTTTAATACAAAAATGTATAAATATCTTAGAGATATTTTTATTAGAATATTTTAATAAATTTTTAGAAGTTATTTTATTTATACTATTATTATATTTTTATATAAATATTTAAAATAAATATTTTATATAAATATTTAAAATTATTAGATTAAAATATCTAATTCGTAATTCATCTTGATACATTTGCTTTAAAAATAATTTATTTTTTATTATTTGACACAGTTTTAACTAATTAATTATCTTTATGCAAAATTTTAAAGATATTGTTAAAATTATTAATTTGTAAATATGAACGGGCAAATTAACAAATTTCGTTTTGGAAGGCTACTTTATAAGAGATCCTTATAAAATAGTTACGTGATTGCTACTCAACAAAATACAAAAATTTTATTTTTGTAATTTTTACTTGTACAGAAAAATTAAGATTTCCCGCTTGGAAATGTGATCTGATTTCATAAATGAGTTTCTTGAAACTGCTCAGGATCGGCGACCGAATGCGGCCCTGCGTGCCTCGAGCTCATCATCTATCTCGTCTATCCTTCGGAGTCGAGACTCCTAGATATCTCTCCGTGCTAACCTATGCCCATACCTAGAGAAGCCACATTTTTTTCTCATCCGCGTCCGGCATATCCATTAGAACACGTGCATCCACTGCCATAACAAGTGCCCCGTCGACGCTATAAACCCCCAAGGGGCACAAAAAACTGTGGTCCATCCAGAGAGGGATTCCCCTTTCCTCCCCTTTTCTATATTCTTCTCTCTTTCCTTTCTCTTCTTCCTCGTAACGTCCGAAATAGCTTAATGACTATTATAATCTTCTTGAATGTCGGTGGCACGATTTCTTTTATCCTTCGCGCGAGGACTGCCAACGCGCGGGAAAAGAAATCTTCCGTATCATTACGTTGGCGTGATGAGCAACAGGGGAAGAGGGGGAAAAAATCCCTTCCGTGTTATTATAAGGTGATTTCGTGGCGTGCGTGGAAATTGGTATCTCTTCTCGCGTGAGACTCCTCTGTCTTTTTGTACGCGCTCTCCGCGTGTCTGGAAAGATAACTAGATTTTCCACGTGAAACGCATTTCTTTCCCGCTGCGTTGCACAATTAAATGCATATCTATCTTTTTTCCTTATCTCGATCACCCCAGTAAAAAAGTAATATATTAAATGATATAGCACATCTAATAATCAATCATTGTTTTACTTAAAAAATAAATTAAATAAATTTTTATTTAGGATAACTGATTAGAGATGTTAATTTTAAGATCCCATCATAAAAGAAAATGCCTTAAATGCTGCATCTTAAACTTTTTTGTCCACACTCGAAAAATGATATGGTCAAATTACATGCTTGAAAACTTCCAATTACAATTCTCTTTCAATGTCTCGTAAGATTTAGAAAGGCCTTTCAAGTTTTGTTCAATATTTTGAACATCGCTAAATCCCTCGTAATTTCGTAGTTTTTTTTGTGAATCACCGAGCGTGTGTTGCTCCTTTTTGGTGGCGATGGCGCGGTGATTTCCGCTCGAAAGAAAACATCGCAAGACCCTCGATCGCGTTTGTTCGTCGCGAGTGCCTCAAGAAGAGCCTCGATTTCTTACCTCGAGCCCGGTGATGTTTTCTCAGATCGCATTATGCGACGCAACATTATCGTCGCGTATAGTCCCGAAATCGTGTTATTAAATCACTTTAAAAAGATTTAATTACAATGGCCTTTTTCGGCACGACTTGGCCGAAAGTAACGAATGAGGCATTCGACTCTCTCACATCAGCTGACAACAAGAACGAATCCGAGCAATTATTTCTCCATACACGGTCTCGCTTCTCGAATGATCACCGTAACTGGTTGGTCCCTCCCTCGAAACAAAAATTACTCTGCCAAACTCGTTGCCGCCGCCGTTGTGCAATCAACACGAGGTGTTATTTTAACCTGCAACGCGTGCCCTTGTTCGCAATATTTCATACAGTTCTCTGCAGATAATTTTCTATTTCCTTTAAAAGAGAAAGTTTATTGTAGCAAAAAATATTATTTAATAATTGATTTTGTTCTATAACCAAAATACAAAGACATTAAATATTAATTAGAAAAATTTTGATAAATTAATTTTCAAAATATAACAAAAATTTAATTACTCAACTATTTTCTAGTTGACTTAGATTAGTTGACTTGAATTTAATTTGAAATTTGTAATTGAAAAAATTATAGGGTAAAGATTATAACCGAATATTACAAAAACTTCTCAATTCATAACAAATATGAAGGAACAAATTACGCGATATAAAGTCTAAAATTCAAAGTATCATAAAATTTGTCGTGGTTCTTCGCGTAGGAGTTGCATCATTTCTAGCCGAACAATCAAGGCGGATGATTTCGACAGCTGGTGTTCGTCTCTTTGATGGCAAAGCAGACTTTGTAAATAACATTTAACCGAGAGCATAGGGGAGGGGGAGTGTATTGATAGCTGCAGAGAAGCGGGAGTGACCTGTCGTCACGGAATATTAGGGTGGCGATCACGAAAGAAGGGTGGTTGCGACAAAAGTGGCTCGTCCACGAAGAAAGAAAGAAGAAAAGTCGGAGAGTCCCGAAATCGGTCGGCTCAAAGGCAAGAAACGAGATGCCGCAGACCCCAGCTAACGCGGCGGAACGGGTGGTCCCCGTCCGCGCATTTTAAGCCGCTACCGCTTTTCTTTACCTTCTTTTGAACGCTCCTGCCTCGATCTTTCGATCGAGCAACGCGAAAATCGGCGTGACGCGATTGCCTTTTCAACCTCTCGGCGATCGCGGATTTTTTTCCGCGGCCGTCGATTTTATTCAACACCTTGGTTTCAGGCAACAATTCGGGTGGTTAGGATCTCCGAAAAGATCCCAGCGACCGTGAAAATCGGAACATACAATACTGACGGTACCGCGTGCATCATCCGCCGCGGAAAAGTGGCGCGAAAATTCTGCGGCGCGGCGTGTCGACCTCGCGTGAAAAATTATTTCGATCTAGAACGGACTCGCCGAATAATTTTCTTATTCGGTATCAACTTCATGCTCGTTTCGACGAAATCGAGTGTAGAGTAGGTAGAGAGGTGGAGTGTAGATCGTCGGATCGTCATGGATCATGTTTGCTAAGGCTCGAAATGTGTTTGTCAAGTCAAATTTCATTGATCGTGTCCAATTTTAGAGAGCCCTTCGAATCGATTTACATGCACGAATTTAGTGAGCGAGGATTATGAAATTTCTCTGCAATGCTCATGCAATTTTTAAGTGGTTTTATTCCTCCTTATAAAATTTCCAATGGTACATTGCCGAATAATATAGCAAAAATTAGTTGAAATGTTTTTGTCACATACTTAAACATTTTTCTCAAAACTGAATTTTGCTACATAAAATTACATTGCTGCATAGAAAATTTTTAAATTATTGAATTTTTTTAAAAATGATTATACTATTATACATGTGTATATATATATATATATATGTTATATGTATATAATATATAATTTCTACTATATAAAGGTGTCTTTTATTAGTGCAAATATTTATCTAATTTTTACTAATGCCATTGATTCTGTATTTTATGTAGAAGATTGTAGCAAGAAGTTAAATAATTTTTGGAAAAATACGAGTTTATATTTATAGATATTGAAATTTTAAAACTTTATTGTATTTTATTAAGAGAGAAAACTGAGAAACTATTTTTATATTTATTTTGCGGCTTATGGCAATCTATAGAAAATATAACTGCAATATGAGACAGCATCACGACGATGATTGAAATCAGAGGCGTCGTTTTAACGCTGCTAGGAGAGATTGTAACTCGACATTGTCTGAATTTTTGTCGATGTTATTCTTTTCTTTCAGTAGCTCACCTTTGCCGATCGCGTCATCGATTCGACCATGCGTGCAAATCCACACCTAGTAGCTTTTTTACAAAGGCTCATATCGTTAAATATCTCCGTTGGCGCGTAAAAACGTCCGGGGGACTCGTGTTTTCCAAATACGTGTTTTATCATGGTCCCATAAGATCCCTGCTTACGGATCAAAGTAAGATTTAATCGGGCTCGATCTAGGAAAGGATCGAGGCTGCAATAGAGTCTTGTCTTGACGAATCGAACGGCTCGTTACGCATGGACGATCCTTCTCTCATGTCTTTTTGAACCGTGACATACGAATTTAGCTGCGCGAAAGCGGAGGATTACACATCGCGAGGATTTAGGGTCCGCTTAGAGATCTTTACAACTTTTACGCGTTGATCCTACAATCCCATGGAGTTTACACGTGGACACAGAGAATTATGCGCGCGAATTCACAATGTGTAGCTATAATATGTATATGTATAAAAAATTAAGAATTAAATATTCTGTGCATTACTAAAGTTTAGAATAAAATCAATTTTGACGTTTTAACTATTGTCGTTTTAATAATCTTTTTATATGTTACATATTGCATGATGCAATATATAACTAGAATATGAAAAAAATTGTAATGCTAGATGTATCCCAAGAAATTGTAATATTCTGAACTTTTAATACGAGAAGATTCCTTTCATGCCTTTTCAGAATTAAATTAATACTAGCGGTTAACTATCCTCCGTATAATAGTCATTTATAAACGAGCCTGTTCATTGATCTAGATCGTAATATCGACACGTATAACGGAGATCTTTTGGAAAACTCGAACACCTGCACCCTCTCTTAGTTAGCCCGCATTGAGTTCTGGATCCCTTCTTCGTCCTGTCAAGGGCAGGTCCCCGCCCACAAGCCTGCGAGGCTTCTATAGAAATTGCGTAGCGATCCCAATTTACAGGCTCGCTCCCTCGTCTTATTCCCTCTTCCTCTTTCTCTTTCTTCGTCCTGGTTTCATCTTCTTATGTAATGCGGGCTGGACTGTGGATACCGTTTTAAACTAATTTGACTCGTAACGGAGCAAATCTGCCGCCGGAAGTAATAGGGTCCCACTTTGTAGGATCACCGATTCTATGAGCAACGGAGAGGAGCAGGTTGATGCCAATTAGCCCTGTACCGTTAAATGACGTGACTTAGCTCGATTTTCATAAATTTCTAATTTAATAGCCAAGTGGGTGTCCCGAATGGTCGACTGACAGCGTTCAACCCATGCTCGAGATTCTGTCCTATCACCATAAAATATTATGACTCTGATTGATCCTATGATTCAGCGCCGTTTCATTGATGTTCATGGAATTTTGATTGCTGACGAGAATTACGCGTCAGCGTTTCAGCTATTTTCTATTGAATGCTGTAACCTTTTTTATCATCGCCATATGGCGTTATAACGATGGAGAAACTTTGCGTATAATTTATGATTTTACGTAAACTGATAAAATATTATATAAAACTTCAAGTTTGAGTTGAAAGAGAAAACTATGTCGCGCGTTGATATGAAATTCTATTTTCTATCTGCTGACTGTTTATCAACTTTTCATGATTTTTAATTTATTATTTTATGTACATATTACATATCCGCAGCGTTTTTACTTTGCAACAAAGTTTAATGAGGAAAGAGTTTTATTTTATTCTAATTTTATTATCTTTCTCTCTTTCGCTCTCTCTCTCTATTTTCTAAAGGATCATCATATTTCAATAAGTATTTCCAAGCGTGGTAAGATTGGTAAAGACTCAATTGCGTACCCTTTTCACGCTTGCGTCGGCTCAAGCACTCCAAAAGTGGGACTACAAGAAGAAGTGGTGCAGAATCTGCTTTCACTATCTATGTCTGAGTGGCACGCTGAAGATACTTCCTCTCGTGAGGAGGAGATTTTTAACGCCCGCAGGCTTTTACGGCCGAGATCACCTTGGGCGGTGAAGGGCGGCTTGTTTTCATCTCGGAAGGGCCCGGGCTTTCTTGCGGATACCTCACGGCGATACTTAGTCGTCAGAGACGCGAGCACAATTAAACGCGAGATATTTAGGAGACCATAACGCGCGCGAAATTTTTCAGGATTGTAAAAGAAGCAGCGCGAGATTTATGTTTAGAAGGGAAGTAGCGATTAAATTAATGGTTAATTATGATAATTTAATTTCATGCATAATATACACATAATATATGTAATGAATAGTGTGAAGAAGAAAGTATATTGTGAATTTCCGCTGCGTGCGTCTAACGAGGCAATTTCTGTAAATGTTCGGTAAATTCCAGGAAACATAAAACCGCGATTTGACTCTACCCGTAAAATTTGCTTTACGATTGAAAATTACGCGTTTCACATTTAATTGATAATGATATTCTCCAAGCGTTGCAAACTCATACGATTTTCAATAAATTTATTTTGCAAAACTTTGGTTATGGCAGAAAAGATATAAAATAATAAAAAAATTAATAACATTTTTTAAAATAATATCGTCAAATTCGAACCTGCATAACTATTAATAAAAAAGAAGAAGAAGAATATTCAGATGCATTTTATTTAGGATAATTATTTAAAATGTGTTCCGACATGTTTTTTTAATAATTGTTCCACACTAATCGACATAATGGAACTTTTTCGTTATCTTGCGGTTGGTCACGCATCTCGAAAACAGATCGCGAACCCGAGATGTAATCAGAGAAAATAATAATGTCCTCGCACCGCCATGTCGGGATAGAATCTCTAATCCGTATTTCTTCCGCCCTGTAATCCAGCAACACTTGTGACAGCCGCGATGTAGTTAGCGGATCCCTGCGGGCCTTACGGTGTCACTTTCGACGCCCTCGCTGATCATCCTCATTGACGCGTGAGTGCCTCGCAGAAGACGGCCGGGGCTCTTTTGAGAGGCGAAAACAGGCCGCCCCCTTCGTGCCTTCGCCTCGATCTGCCCACGACGACCCAAGGGCATTAATAATAAAAGTAGGGCTCGGCGTGAAAAAAGTTGCTGGCGACGTGCGGAGGTATAAAGAGGCCAAGGATCGCATTGCCGGGGTGTCAGGGAGACGTTCTCGCGCCCGAACGGAGATAGTGAAAGCGGATTCTCCCCCGCCGTTCGTTCATCGTAACTCCGATTATTTGTATAGTGAGTTATTGTATGTTACGCGAGCATATTGCGAGCGAGGGAGCGTGAAAAGAGCCTCGCGGGCGTCTTTCTCTCCCGAGCGTGCGGACGTAGGTCCGCTTGTTTTAAATTGCGTATCGGAAGTTCCAACTTCGGCATTTAATCGCGTGCGCCGATCAAAAAGGGTCGCTTCCGCGTTCTCGATATCGCAATTTATCTCGGTAGAAATAATTTATATACAGATTACCCCAGAGCTATCGGATGTCCATCATGCACAAATTCTGTGACAAATTCGCGATCGATTTTCCGTAACAAAAAACAAGAATTATATTATTTAGTTATATTTTAATGTTAAATTATCTTGAGCATTAAATTAATTAAGTTCTTATTGAATCGGAGTCTACACAATAAGAATATTTAAAAATAATTATTTAGATATTTTTTAAAACTTCTTTATTTTTAATATTAATCTCTAATTACACGAAAAAAAAAACGATTTTGAAGTTTAAAAATTAGGCAGATACAGATCTGAAAATAATTTTGTTAGACCATCAAAATAATTATGTGAGATGCTCATGCGTAATGAACAATACTGCAAAAAATGTTTCTAGCAATCAGCTTCAGCATGTATCTAGCTACTTTTAGATATTTTAGCAAAATCATTCTTTTCGTGTATTAATGAT